>JARWMC010000034.1:0-269318 GCA_029959065.1 Colias behrii
CTAGGGTTGCAACAAATGGGAAATAAAACAATTGTGATTATTAATATTATGATGAAATCATTTATTCATATGTACATTCAAAATAATTGCGATTATTAAATCTGATGTAATTATTTGTTCATAAATATATAATTACAGATATTGCACTGCTAAATATTATTAACGTGGGCACTTTATTTTTTGATGTTCTTAATTGTATATTATACCATTTAACTAAGTAATGCATTCGCATTGGGATGTACAATCTGATTAGAAAATAATGAGGACAACATATACATAGCTTTGATTTTAATTCAACAGATACAATTAATACAATCTTTCTGAAATATTGTTTCCTACTGGGATTTCAATGTAGATTTACATCCGTAAACGGAACAGTTTTTGCGCGCCATAATAGAATATGTAAGTACCTATGTATAATAAAATTATTACACAAAAAATACGACTGCGTCGTCCTTTCGCGATAGTTAATGCAAACTCAGCGAGATTGCATTAAGCGGCCCGCGTCGCCCGACCCCCCGCCAGTTCCCCTCCGTTTCTCTGCACAAGTACATTCGTCGCCATACTGTAGGAAATATGGTAATACTGTGGCAAAGTTATCTAACATTAAAATAAAGGTATTTTAAAAAATTATATGAAAGCAATTTAAATTATTTTTTTCTACTTTATGAATATTATTACTAAGAGACACTAGCTTAATAAGAAAATGAAACACATTAAAAAGTTTTCATTATAATATATTTACACTGAAAACATAATATCCAAACCATGATAACTATTTATTTAATTTAATTATAAACATGTTTTGGTGTAGGGATAGCTACCATGTTTATATTAATATTTTAATGATACAGTAACTTTTATTTCATATTTTTG
Source organism: Colias behrii (assembly GCA_029959065.1). NCBI lineage: Eukaryota > Metazoa > Arthropoda > Insecta > Lepidoptera > Pieridae > Colias > Colias behrii. The sequence goes on from JARWMC010000034.1 coordinate 877, forward strand.
TCAAGACTTCTGCAGGGATCCCGAGTTACATTGTTCTTGAAAGATATTTTTTGGATAGATATATTAAATTTACGATGTTTGGTGAATTAAAATTGATAAAGAGTATGGCCAAATTATTATACTCGGTTCCTTTTTTCTTATAGCAAACAATGTTGTTTAAAATGTAGACGGCTTTCACTTATTAGGTATATTCTGTATATTATAGTCAGAAGTATAAAATGTACAGTAGCAATAGCTTTCAAGTTTTCAGAGATATCATGGTTATTCAAATTGAAATTTACACTTTATTACTATTTTTCATCTATAATAATATCATACCATCAATGGGTCAATCAGTCTGAGTTATTCAATATTAATAATACTAATAACTTTCTGGAATCTTAGACAGACACCTCAAATAAATGAAATTCGGGATCACGTTTCAAAAATTTAACCAATATTTGAATAAGTAATTTATAAGCAGTTTCGACTGACTGTAGAATCGCTGTTAGCAAATGTAACAAATGGACAGGAAATTCGAATGCATTTTCAAATGACTGAAGATTTCTGCCCTGGTATGAGCCGCGAGCTGCTTGCAGCTCGCGCACCACGCACCCTTGAAGGTGGACAGCCCCCCGGAATAGAAAATATTTGAATGGGAAATTTATAAGCACTTCCGATTGACTGCGGAATCGCTGTTAGCAGATAATAACAAATTGACGGGGAATTTTAATGCATTTTCAAATGACTGAAGATATCTGCCCTGGGATGCCCTCGAAGGTGGTCAGCCTCCCGGAGTGGAAAATACTTGAATGGGGAATTTATAAGCATTACCGACTGACTGTAGATTCGCTGTTAGCAGATGTAACAAATGGACAGAAAATTCGGATGCATTTTCAAAGGACTGCCCTATTGCTTCAACCCAGGGGCAAAAGGGGCTCGCGGGCTGCTTGCAGCCCGCGCACAACGCACCAGCTAGGTTTGGTTTCCGAGTTTCATACAACGCGAAATTCGACGGCTCTACGAAACGGCGCCAGATAGGTGGGGAGTGTAGAACTAAAAAATGATCAGGAAGATAGGGCGCTACCAGGGCAATGGAGAAATTTCAAATTGGACGCAATTTTTTTTTCAAAAATGGCCAATTTTTCAAAGCAAGATGGTGGCGCCGGTTACTTTACGATCAGTCTGAAAATTGACTTCTATGCTCTAATCGGCTAGATTTACAAAACTGCATACTCAGAATTTCTCTCCGACCCCCGGTTTCCATTTTCCATACATCACGAAATTCAATGGTTCTCTGAACTGGTGGCAGGTAGGTCGGGGTCGCCGAAGTAAAAAATGCTTCAAAACCTGGTCCGCTTCCAGGCATATAATATTTTTTTGTAAAAAGTGAAATTTTTTTTTTAGAAAATTTTGTATGGAAATTTCCATAGTAGGAAGGGTAATTGAATAGCAATGGCAAAAGACGGCGCCGCGGGCTGCTTGCTGCCCGCGCACCGCGCAACCTCGAAGGTCGACAGCTTCCCGGAGTAGAAAATATTTATTAACTTTTGAACTTCCACACGAGCCAAGCGAGCGAAGCGAGCGAGTCGCGGCAGCGGCCGGCGTAAATATTGAAAGAAGTAGCGAGGAGCGAAGCGACGAGCGAGTTAGGTTAACTTTTGAACTACCGCACTAGCCAAGCGAGCGAAGCGAGCAAGTCACGTCAGCGGCCGGCGTAAATATTCAAAGAAGTAGCGAGGAGCGAAGCGACGAGCGAGTTAGGTTACTTTTGAACTATCGCACTAGCCAAGCGAGCGAAGCGAGCAAGTCACGTCAGCGGCCGGCGTAAATATCCAAAGAAGTAGCGAGGAGCGAAGCGACGAGCGAGTTAGGTTACTTTTGAACTATCGCACTAGCCAAGCGAGCGAAGCGAGCAAGTCACGTCAGCGGCCGGCGTAAATATCCAAAGAAGTAGCGAGGAGCGAAGCGACGAGCGAGTTAGGTTAACTTTTGAACTACCGCACTAGCCAAGCGAGCGAAGCGAGCGAGTCGCGGCAGCGGCCGGCGTAAATATCATCATAGGTAGCGAAGAGAGAAGCGACGAGCATGTTAAGTAAACTCTTGAATAGAAGCGACTTTAGGGCGATTCCCACTCAAACAAAAAAAACTACGTAGGTTAAAAACTATTAAAACTACGTTAAAAAAAACCGACTTCACGGAAAAATAGGTTCTTATTTTTAGTGCCAAAAGCATAATGAATTTGATTTTAAACGAAGCTACTAAAAAGACTGAAGTTTTCAATATGTAATAATATACACATCTTCACACATTTATTGAGTGAATGAGCCAATCGTTCACGCTTTATAAGCATAGGACTTACACCAAGAGTAGTGTAGGTTTTGTATCGAATATACCCAATTTTTTGTGTTGCGAATAATGTAATTGAATTGCAAGTAGGTAGTTCTTGTATCGAAATAATCTTAGTTCTTGTATCAAAAAATAGCGTAGTTTAATAAGTATTTAGTGCTTGGCACCGACTTCAAACCTATATAGTGAATAACACAACTAAATAATATGTGGTAATTAATTATTTTGACGTGACAACGTCTTAAATTAGGTTGCGGCTGGGAGTCACTTATGAAAAAGTGTAACGCTCGGTAACGTTACGATGAGTCACCGAACGAGAGAGAGGCCCGCCGAATGCCTTGCGTCTCTCTCCCACTCAACTATGATCGTTGTCACGTAAAATCTTCGCCCGTAAAACCGACTTTACAGGCAACCATTTTTTTACTTTCCCGTTTTTGAAGTCGGTTTTTTTAAAGTAGTTATTTTTATAGTGTAACGATATGTAATTCGATACACCCTTTGACTGTAGTCCTATGGCTTTCACTTAGATATTTTTAGTGCCGAAAGCATAATGAATTTGATTTTAAACGACGCTACCTACTAAAAAGACTTGAAGTTTTCAATATGTCTTACACCTCTTCACACATTTATTAAAGTGAAACTTTTATTACATCGTCTCAAACTTTTTGGTCTGTGTAGCGCATGTCGCGTGACGGTCGGCTGCCGAGTAGGTATAAAGCAGTGTTCGGAACCGTTCGAACAGTTTCACTTTTACCGTGGTTTCATAAAACCACACAACATTTTTTGTCTTGAACAGTTTATTAAGAAAAGTCACCGCTATCGATTAGACACCTCAAAAAAATGAAATTCGGGGATCACGTTTCAAAAAATTAACCAATATTTGAATAAGTAATTTATAAGCCGTTTCGACTGACTGTAGAATCGCTGTTAGCAGATGTAACAAATGGACAGGAAATTCGAATGCATTTTCTAATGACTGAAGATTTCTGCCCTGGGATGTACCGCGAGCTGCTTGCAGCTCGCGCACCACGCACCCTCGAAGGTGGACAGCCCCCCGGAATAGAAAATATTTGAATGGGAAATTTATAAGCACTTCCGATTGACTGTGGAATCGCTGTTAGCAGATAATAACAAATTGATGGGGAATTTAAATGTATTTTCAAATCACTGAAGATTTCTGCCCTGGGATGCGCCGCGGGCTGCTTGCAGCCCGCGCACCAAGCACCTTCGAAGGTTGACAGCCTCCTGGAGTAAAAAATAGGTACTTGAATGGGGAATTTATAAGCATTACCGACTGACTGTAGAATCGCTGTTAGCAGATAATAACAAATTGATGGGGAATTTAAATGTATTTTCAAATCACTGAAGATTTCTGCCCTGGGATGCGCCGCGGGCTGCTTGCAGCCCGCGCACCAAGCACCTTCGAAGGTTGACAGCCTCCTGGAGTAAAAAATAGGTACTTGAATGGGGAATTTATAAGCATTACCGACTGACTGTAGAATCGCTGTTAGCAGATGTAACAAATGGACAGGAAATTCGAATGCATTTTCAAATGACTGCCCTATTGCTTCAACCCAGGGGCAAAAGGGGCTCGCGGGCTGCTTGCAGCCCGCGCACAACGCACCAGCTAGTTATAATATATAAAGCTACACTACCACTGACTCACTCACTGACATCGGGTTTCTCGGAAACTACGGGGAAAGTTGGGGGGATTTCGACGTGGACGTGTAGAGGTGCTCCCAGTGACCACCGGAAAAATATTGACATCTCCAACACCCTGGACAAGAGAGTGGACCCCTGGAGGTGCGCAAAAACGGTGGTACCTGGAGGGGGGGTGTCTGAACAAAAAATGCTCGGAACTGGTGGCGATTACCAGGGGGGGTGGAAAAATGGGGATTTTCGCGAAAACAAGATGGCCGCCGTACTTTGCCAAAATCGCCGTTTATGAATCCTTACGTCTCAAATTTGGCACACGTGCTCTGTTCGAACCGGCGAATCGATCGGTGCCCCGTTCGAGTGGCTCCGGGCCCCCGTTTCCGACTTCCATACAACGTAAAATCCAACGGCCCGCGGAAACGGTGCGAGTTGGGTGGGGGGTCCGGGAACTAAAAATGATCACCACCCTGGGACGCTACCAGGGAGCCATAGTGGGTCGCTCGATTTTGGAATTTTTCCATTTTTGGCGCAAACATAAAAAGGTGCCTATAGCCGAGGTGGTGCAATGGAGAAACACACCAATGACGCATTCATACTCGCCCAGCTCCCAGGATATCCAGAAAAATATGAAACCCTGAACTTTCTCACAGCCCGCGAAGACGGTCAACGGCCCGCGCAAACGGTAGCAGCTACATCTGGGGTGCTCGAACTAAACTTGTAGTAGACCTCGAGCAATTACCACAGATAGTGAAAAAAATTCAAAATGGCGGAAAAAATGGCCGCCGCCATACAATTTCTAAAACGGCCATCGCTGGGCCGATCGCGCTGAAACTTAGCACAGGGGCTTTAATCGAGCCGCACATTAAGGTGGGATACTCATAATTGAATTTCCACGGCTGGTTTCCGAGTTTCATACAACGCGAAATTCGACGGCTCTCCGAAACGGCGCGAGATAGGTGGGGGGTGTAGAACTAAAAAATGATCAGGAAGATGGGGCGCTACCAGGGCAATGGAGAAATTTCAAATTGGACGCCATTTTTTTTTTCAAAAATGGCCAATTTTTCAAAGCAAGATGGTGGCGCCGGTTACTTTACGATCGGTCTGAAAATTGACTTTTGTGCTCTAATCGGCCAGATTTACAATACTGCATACTCAGAATTTCTTTCCGACCCCCGGTTTCCATTTTCCATACATCACGAAATTCAACGGCTCTCTGAACCGGTGGCAGGTAGGTCGGGGTCGCCGAAGTAAAAAATGCTTCAAAACTTGGTCCGCTTCCAGGCATATAAAATTTTTTGGTAAAAAGCGAAATTTTTTTTTCGAAAATTTTGTATGGAAATTTCCATAGTAGGAAGGCAAAAGACGGCGCCGCGGGCTGCTTGCTGCCCGCGCACCGCGCAACCTCGAAGGTAGACAGCCTCCCGGAGTAGAAAATATTTATTAACTTTTGAACTACCGCACGAGCCAAGCGAGCGAAGCGAGCGAATCACGGCAGCGGCTGGCGTAAATATTCAAATAGGTAGCGAGGAGCGAAGCGACGAGCGAGTTAGGTTAACTTTTGAACTACCGCACTAGCCAAGCGAGCGAAGCGAGCAAGTCACGTCAGCGGCCGGCGTAAATATTCAAAGAAGTAGCGAGGAGCGAAGCGACGAGCAAGTTAGGTTAACTTTTGAACTACCGCACTAGCCAAGCGAGTGAAGCGAGCAAGTCACGTCAGCGGCCGGCGTAAATATTCAAAGAAGTAGCGAGGAGCGAAGCGACGAGCGAGTTAGGTTAACTTTTGAACTACCGCACTAGCCAAGCGAGCGAAGCGAGCAAGTCACGTCAGCGGCCGGCGTAAATACTCAAAGAAGTAGCGAGGAGCGAAGCGACGAGGGAGTGAGGTTACTTTTGAACTACCGCACTAGCCAAGCGAGCGAAGCGAGCATGTCACGTCAGCGGCCGGCGTAAATATTCAAATAGGTAGCGAGGAGCGAAGCGACGAGCGTGTTAACTCTTGAACAGAAGCGACTTTAGGGCGATTCCCACTCAAACAAAAAAACTACGTAGGTTAGCTACGTTAAAAAAAAACGACTTCAAAAACAGAAAAGTAGGTTCTTATTTTTAGTGCCGAAAGCATAATGAATTTGATTTTAAACGAAGCTACTAAAAAGACTGAAGTTTTCAATATGTAATAATATACACATCTTCACACATTTATTGAGTGAATGAGCCAATCCTTCACGCTTTATAAGCGTAGGACTTACACCAAGAGTAGTGTAGATTTTGTATCGAAAATAGCCAATTTTTTGTATCGCGAATAATGTTATTGAATTGCAAGTAGGTAGTTCTTGTATCGAAATAATCTTAGTTCTTGTATCAAAAAATAGCGTAGTTTAATAAGTGTTTAGTGCTTGGCACCGACTTCAAACCTATATAGTGAATAATAACACAACTAAATAATATGTAGTAATTAATTATTTTTTACTTTTCCGTTTTTGAAGTCGGTTTTTTTAAAGTAGTTATTTTAATAGTGTAACGAATAAACGAATATACGGTGTATTATTCGATACACCCTTTGACTGTAGTCCTATCTATGGCTTTCACTTAGATATTTTTAGTGCCGAAAGCATAATGAATTTGATTTTAAACGACGCTACTAAAAAGACTTGAAGTTTTCAATATGTTTTATACATCTTCACACATTTATTGTCTTGAACAGTTTATTATGAAAAGTCACCGCTATTGATTAGACACATCAAATAAATGAAATTCGGGATCACGTTTCAAAAATTTAACCAATATTTGAATAAGTAATTTATAAGCAGTTTCGACTGACTGTTATAGAATCGCTGTTAGCAGATGTAACAAATGGACAGGAAATTCGAATGCATTAATTTCAAATAACTGAAGATTACTGCTCTGGGATGAGCCGCGAGCTGCTTGCAGCTCGCGCACCACGCACCCTCGAAGGTGGACAGCCCCCCGGAATAGAAAATATTTGAATGGGAAATTTATAAGCACTTCCGATTGACTGTGGAATCGCTGTTAGCAGATAATAACAAATTGACGGGGAATTTTAATGCATTTTCAAATGACTGAAGATTTCTGCCCTGGGATGCTTCCGCACCACGCTCCCTCGAAGGTGGACAGCCTCCCGGAGTGGAAAATACTTGAATGGGGAATTTATAAGCATTACCGACTGACTGTAGATTCGCTGTTAGCAGATGTAACAAATGGACAGAAAATTCGAATGCATTTTCAAATGACTGCCCTATTGCTTCAACCCAGGGGCAAAAGGGGCTCGCGGGCTGCTTGCAGCCCGCGCACAACGCACCCTCGAAGGTCGACAGCATTCCAGAATAGAAAATTTATGAATTGGGAATTTATAAGCACTTCCGATTGACTGTGGAATCGCAGTTAGCAGAAAATTATAAATGGACTTGGAATTCTAACACATTTTCTAATGACTGCCCTATTGCTTCAACCCAGGGGCAAAAGGGGCTCGCGGGCTGCTTGCAGCCCGCGCACAACGCACCAGCTAGTTATAATATATAAAGCTACACTACCACTGACTCACTCACTGACATCGGGTTTCTCGGAAACTACGGGGAAAGTTGGGGGGATTTCGACGTGGACGTGTAGAGGTGCTCCCAGTGACCACCGGAAAAATATTGACATCTCCAACACCCTGGACAAGAGAGTGGACCCCTGGAGGTGCGCAAAAACGGTGATACCTGGAGGGGGGGTGTCTGAACAAAAAATGCTCGGAACTGGTGGCGATTACCAGAGGAGGTGGAAAAATGGGGATTTTCGCGAAAACAAGATGGCCGCCGTACTTTGCCAAAATCGCCGTTTATGAATCCTTACGTCTCAAATTTGGCACACGTGCTCTGTTCGAGCCGGCGAATCGATCGGTGCCCCGTTCGAGTGGCTCCGGGCCCCCGTTTCCGACTTCCATACAACGTAAAATCCAACGGCCCGCGGAAACGGTGCGAGTTGGGTGGGGGGTCCGGGAACTAAAAATGATCACCACCCTGGGACGCTACCAGGGAGCCATAGTGGGTCGCTCGATTTTGGAATTTTTCCATTTTTGGCGCAAATATAAAAACGTAAATTTAGACGAGGTGGCGCAACGGAGAAATACACCAATGATGCATTCGTACTCGCCCAGCTCCCAGGATATCCAGAAAAATACGAAATCTTAAACTTTCCCTCATCTCTCGAAGACGGTCAACGGCCCGCGCAAACGGTAGCAGCTACATCTGGGGTGCTCGAACTAAACTTGTAGTAGACCTCGAGCAATTACCACAGATAGTGAAAAAAATTCAAAATGGCGGAAAAAATGGCCGCCGCCATACAAATGCTAAAACGGCCATCGCTGGTCCGATCACTCTGAAACTTGGCACAGGGGCTTTAATCGAGCCTCACATTACGTTGGCATACTCATCATCGAGTTTCCATCGCTGGTTTCCGAGTTTCATACAACGCGAAATTCGACGGCTCTACGAAACGGCGCCAGATAGGTGGGGAGTGTAGAACTAAAAAATGATCAGGAAGATAGGGCGCTACCAGGGCAATGGAGAAATTTCAAATTGGACGCAATTTTTTTTTCAAAAATGGCCAATTTTTCAAAGCAAGATGGTGGCGCCGGTTACTTTACGATCGGTCTGAAAATTGACTTCTATGCTCTAATCGGCTAGATTTACAAAACTGCATACTCAGAATTTCTCTCCGACCCCCGGTTTCCATTTTCCATACATCACGAAATTCAATGGTTCTCTGAACTGGTGGCAGGTAGGTCGGGGTCGCCGAAGTAAAAAATGCTTCAAAACCTGGTCCGCTTCCAGGCATATAATATTTTTTTGTAAAAAGTGAAATTTTTTTTTTAGAAAATTTTGTATGGAAATTTCCATAGTAGGAAGGGTAATTGAATAGCAATGGCAAAAGACGGCGCCGCGGGCTGCTTGCTGCCCGCGCACCGCGCAACCTCGAAGGTCGACAGCTTCCCGGAGTAGAAAATATTTATTAACTTTTGAACTTCCACACGAGCCAAGCGAGCGAAGCGAGCGAGTCGCGGCAGCGGCCGGCGTAAATATTGAAAGAAGTAGCGAGGAGCGAAGCGACGAGCGAGTTAGGTTAACTTTTGAACTACCGCACTAGCCAAGCGAGCGAAGCGAGCAAGTCACGTCAGCGGCCGGCGTAAATATTCAAAGAAGTAGCGAGGAGCGAAGCGACGAGCGAGTTAGGTTACTTTTGAACTATCGCACTAGCCAAGCGAGCGAAGCGAGCAAGTCACGTCAGCGGCCGGCGTAAATATCCAAAGAAGTAGCGAGGAGCGAAGCGACGAGCGAGTTAGGTTACTTTTGAACTATCGCACTAGCCAAGCGAGCGAAGCGAGCAAGTCACGTCAGCGGCCGGCGTAAATATCCAAAGAAGTAGCGAGGAGCGAAGCGACGAGCGAGTTAGGTTAACTTTTGAACTACCGCACTAGCCAAGCGAGCGAAGCGAGCGAGTCGCGGCAGCGGCCGGCGTAAATATCATCATAGGTAGCGAAGAGAGAAGCGACGAGCATGTTAAGTAAACTCTTGAATAGAAGCGACTTTAGGGCGATTCCCACTCAAACAAAAAAAACTACGTAGGTTAAAAACTATTAAAACTACGTTAAAAAAAACCGACTTCACGGAAAAATAGGTTCTTATTTTTAGTGCCAAAAGCATAATGAATTTGATTTTAAACGAAGCTACTAAAAAGACTGAAGTTTTCAATATGTAATAATATACACATCTTCACACATTTATTGAGTGAATGAGCCAATCGTTCACGCTTTATAAGCATAGGACTTACACCAAGAGTAGTGTAGGTTTTGTATCGAATATACCCAATTTTTTGTGTTGCGAATAATGTAATTGAATTGCAAGTAGGTAGTTCTTGTATCGAAATAATCTTAGTTCTTGTATCAAAAAATAGCGTAGTTTAATAAGTATTTAGTGCTTGGCACCGACTTCAAACCTATATAGTGAATAACACAACTAAATAATATGTGGTAATTAATTATTTTGACGTGACAACGTCTTAAATTAGGTTGCGGCTGGGAGTCACTTATGAAAAAGTGTAACGCTCGGTAACGTTACGATGAGTCACCGAACGAGAGAGAGGCCCGCCGAATGCCTTGCGTCTCTCTCCCACTCAACTATGATCGTTGTCACGTAAAATCTTCGCCCGTAAAACCGACTTTACAGGCAACCATTTTTTTACTTTCCCGTTTTTGAAGTCGGTTTTTTTAAAGTAGTTATTTTTATAGTGTAACGATATGTAATTCGATACACCCTTTGACTGTAGTCCTATGGCTTTCACTTAGATATTTTTAGTGCCGAAAGCATAATGAATTTGATTTTAAACGACGCTACCTACTAAAAAGACTTGAAGTTTTCAATATGTCTTACACCTCTTCACACATTTATTAAAGTGAAACTTTTATTACATCGTCTCAAACTTTTTGGTCTGTGTAGCGCATGTCGCGTGACGGTCGGCTGCCGAGTAGGTATAAAGCAGTGTTCGGAACCGTTCGAACAGTTTCACTTTTACCGTGGTTTCATAAAACCACACAACATTTTTTGTCTTGAACAGTTTATTAAGAAAAGTCACCGCTATCGATTAGACACCTCAAAAAAATGAAATTCGGGGATCACGTTTCAAAAAATTAACCAATATTTGAATAAGTAATTTATAAGCCGTTTCGACTGACTGTAGAATCGCTGTTAGCAGATGTAACAAATGGACAGGAAATTCGAATGCATTTTCTAATGACTGAAGATTTCTGCCCTGGGATGTACCGCGAGCTGCTTGCAGCTCGCGCACCACGCACCCTCGAAGGTGGACAGCCCCCCGGAATAGAAAATATTTGAATGGGAAATTTATAAGCACTTCCGATTGACTGTGGAATCGCTGTTAGCAGATAATAACAAATTGATGGGGAATTTAAATGTATTTTCAAATCACTGAAGATTTCTGCCCTGGGATGCGCCGCGGGCTGCTTGCAGCCCGCGCACCAAGCACCTTCGAAGGTTGACAGCCTCCTGGAGTAAAAAATAGGTACTTGAATGGGGAATTTATAAGCATTACCGACTGACTGTAGAATCGCTGTTAGCAGATAATAACAAATTGATGGGGAATTTAAATGTATTTTCAAATCACTGAAGATTTCTGCCCTGGGATGCGCCGCGGGCTGCTTGCAGCCCGCGCACCAAGCACCTTCGAAGGTTGACAGCCTCCTGGAGTAAAAAATAGGTACTTGAATGGGGAATTTATAAGCATTACCGACTGACTGTAGAATCGCTGTTAGCAGATGTAACAAATGGACAGGAAATTCGAATGCATTTTCAAATGACTGCCCTATTGCTTCAACCCAGGGGCAAAAGGGGCTCGCGGGCTGCTTGCAGCCCGCGCACAACGCACCAGCTAGTTATAATATATAAAGCTACACTACCACTGACTCACTCACTGACATCGGGTTTCTCGGAAACTACGGGGAAAGTTGGGGGGATTTCGACGTGGACGTGTAGAGGTGCTCCCAGTGACCACCGGAAAAATATTGACATCTCCAACACCCTGGACAAGAGAGTGGACCCCTGGAGGTGCGCAAAAACGGTGGTACCTGGAGGGGGGGTGTCTGAACAAAAAATGCTCGGAACTGGTGGCGATTACCAGGGGGGGTGGAAAAATGGGGATTTTCGCGAAAACAAGATGGCCGCCGTACTTTGCCAAAATCGCCGTTTATGAATCCTTACGTCTCAAATTTGGCACACGTGCTCTGTTCGAACCGGCGAATCGATCGGTGCCCCGTTCGAGTGGCTCCGGGCCCCCGTTTCCGACTTCCATACAACGTAAAATCCAACGGCCCGCGGAAACGGTGCGAGTTGGGTGGGGGGTCCGGGAACTAAAAATGATCACCACCCTGGGACGCTACCAGGGAGCCATAGTGGGTCGCTCGATTTTGGAATTTTTCCATTTTTGGCGCAAACATAAAAAGGTGCCTATAGCCGAGGTGGTGCAATGGAGAAACACACCAATGACGCATTCATACTCGTCCAGCTCCCAGGATATCCAGAAAAATATGAAACCCTGAACTTTCTCACAGCCCGCGAAGACGGTCAACGGCCCGCGCAAACGGTAGCAGCTACATCTGGGGTGCTCGAACTAAACTTGGAGTAGACCTCGAGCAATTACCACAGAAAGTGAAAAAAATTCAAAATGGCGGAAAAATGGCCGCCGCCATACAAATTTCTAAAACGGCCATCGCTGGTCCGATCGCGCTGAAACTTGGCACAGGGGCTTTAATCGAGCCGCACATTAAGTTGGCATACTCATAATCGAGTTTCCACCGCTGGTTTCCGAGTTTCATACAACGCAAGATTCGACGGCTCTCCGAAACGGCGCAAGATAGCTTGGGGGTGTAGAACTAAAAAATGATCAGGAAGATGGGGCGCTACCAGGGCAATGGAGAAATTTCAAATTGGACGCAATTTTTTTTTTCAAAAATGGCCAATTTTTCAAAGCAAGATGGTGGCGCCTGTTACTTTACGATCGGTCTGAAAATTGACTTTTGTGCTCTAATCGGCCAGATTTACAAAACTGCATACTCATAATTTCTCTCCGACCCCCGGTTTCCATTTTTCATACATCACGATATTCGACGGCTCTCCGAAACGGCGCCAGATAGGTGGGGGGTGTAGAACTAAAAAATGATCAGGAAGACGGGGCGCTACCAGGGCAATGGAGAAATTTCAAATTGAACGCAATTTTTTTTTTCAAAAATGGCCGATTTTTCGAGGCAAGATGGTGGCGCCGGTTATTTCACGATCGGTCTGAAAATTGACTTTTGTGCTCTTATCGGCCATATTTACAAAACTGCATACTCAGAATCTCTCACCGACCCCTGGTTTCCATTTTCCATACATCACGAAATTCAACGGCTCTCTGAACCGGTGGCACTTAGGTCGGGGTCGCCGAAGTAAAAAATGCTTCAAAACCTGGTCCGCTTCCAGGCATATAATAATTTTTGGTAAAAAGCGAAATTTTTTTTTCGAAAATTTTGTATGGAAATTTCCATAGTAGGAAAGGTAATAGGAATAGCAACGGCAAATACGGCGCCGCGGGCTGCTTGCTGCCCGTGCACCGCGCAACTTCAAAGGTGAACAGCCTCCCGAAGTAGAAAATATTTGAATAAGTAATTTATAAGCAGTTTCAACTGATTGGGGAATCGCTGTTAGCAGATACTTAATAACAAATGGATGGGGAATTGTAATACATTTTCAAATGACTGAAGATTACTGCCCTGGGACGCGCCGCGGGCTGCTTGCTGCCCGCGCACCACGCAACTTCGGTGGAAGATGGCCTCCCGGAGTAGTAAAAAAAACTTGAATAGGGAATTTATATGCATTTCGGACTGACTGTGGAATCGCTTTTAGCAGATAGTAACAAAATATGGACAGGAAATTATAATGCATTTTCAAATGACTGAAGATTTGTAAATAGGTATTTATCTGTCTTTAATCCTCACGTTTATGGGACCATACTTCATAAGCTTTTATTATATGAATTTTAAAATAAAATTGGAGAAAAAGACGCCAATAAGTAGTTAGATATCTACAAAGGCTATTCAAATCCAATACGATACAGACACAATTCCAAATTTTGAACCAATTTGACCTTGGGAAGTTATAAACCGACTTCCTAAAAAAATTAGCCAATTAGGTAATTTGTTAGTTAATTTTTGATGATGATGATGATATCAATATAGACCTGCCTACCTAAATTGTTACTTACATCAAAAGTTTTAATGAAACTTGAAAACACTAGAATGTGATTTGTGAATAATTATAGGTATATATTTTTGTACTAGCTCTCCGCGCGCCAGCGTAGTTGAAGAATCCGCAAAGTTGTGAATAATAATATAGGTAACGAACCGAGATGAATAATTTCTATTGATGTTATTAAAACAAATTGTAAAAAATCGAGGTTAAACAACCATATTTTTATACAGATATTATTTATATTTTTATACACTAAGGTTTCCGTATAAGTATGAAACTTCAATATAAGACCTTGCCAAGATTGCTAATCTACGGTTTTTATTATTTTTGTTGTTGAAGCGACATCGACATCATGATCTCTGAAATTTTCAAATGTAGGTATCAAGGTTCATGAGATACAGCCTGGTGGCAGATGGACAAACAGTCAGCCAGTCAGTAATAGGGTCCCCTTTTTACCCTTTGGGTACAGATTCTTAAGAATAGAACATTTTTATTTTTAATTATAAATTTTTAAATCATTAATATTCAAGATCTATAGAATAAGTGTGGAACCTATACTATCACATTAAACATGTATAGTAATAAGTATTTATCTATTAATAATTATTTAAACTGATTTTTTATTCCATTTAGCTTTCACCAATGTTGTGATAAAAATTAAGTGTGAATAAAATGTACCTACCCACCCTCTTCAAATATTTATATGATTTCAAATCAAATTGGAATAATAAAAATTAATAATCAACAAGCATTCAATGAGAATTTTAGAAATCAATACAGTTTACTTTAACATACATGCTATATGCAAAGTTATCTAACATTAAAATAAAGGTATTTTAAAAAATTATATGAAAGCAATTTAAATTATTTGTTTCTACTCTATGAATATTATTACTAAGAGACACTAGATTAATAAGAAAATGAAACACATTAAAAAGTTTTCATTATAATATATTTAGGTACACTGAAAACATAATATCCCAACCATGATAACGATTTATTTAATTTAATTATAAACATAACTTGGTGTAGTTAATTATAAACATAACTTGGTGGTATGGATAGGTACCATCTTTAAATTAACATTTTAATGATACAGTAACTTTTATTTCATACTGTATTTCCGCCCGCGGCTTCGCCCGCGTTTTCAGAGAAAAACCCGTTCCCGTAGGATTTCCGGGATAAAACCTATCCTATGTCCTTTCTCGGGTATCAAAATATATCTATACCAAATTTCATGCTAATTGGTTCAGTAGTTCAGGCGTGATTGAGTAACAGACAGACAGACAGAGTTACTTTCGCATTAATTATAATATTAGTATGGATTTTTGTCAAGACTTCTGCAGGGATCCTGAGTTACATTGTTCTTGAAAGATATTTTTTGGATAGATATATTAAATTTATGATGTTTGGTGAATTAAAATTGATAAAGAGTATGGCCAAATTATTATACTCGGTTCCTTTTTTCTTATAGCAAACAATGTTGTTTAAAATGTAGACGGCTTTCACTTATTAGGTATATTCTGTATATTATAGTAAATAAGAAGTATAAAATGTACAGTAGCAATAGCTATCAAGTTTTCAGAGATATCATGGTTATTCAAATTGAAATTTATACACTTTATTACTATTTTTCATCTATAATATAATACCATCAATGGGTCAATCAGTCTGAGTTATTCAATATTAATAATACTAATAACTTTCTGGAATCTTAGACAGACACCTCAAATAAATGAAATTCGGGATCACGTTTCAAAAATTTAGCAAATTTATAAGCAGTTTCGACTGACTGTAGAATCGCTGTTAGCAGATGTAACAAATGGACAGGAAATTCGAATGCATTTTCAAATGACTGAAGATTTATGTCCTGGGATGAGCCGCGAGCTGCTTGCAGCTCGCGCACCACGCACCCTCGAAGGTGGACAGCCTCCCGGAATAGAAAATATTTGAATGGGAAATTTATAAGCACTTCCGATTGTCTGTGGAATCGCTGTTAGCAGATACTTAATAACAAATTGACGGGGAATTTTAATACATAATGAATTTGATTTTAATCGACGCTACTAAAAAGACTGAAGTTTTGAATATGTTTTATACATCTTCACACATATTAAACTGAATTTGCAAGAGTGATATTACAGTTAATCTGTTATTGTTAAGAAGTTATTTAAAGTTTATATTTCTATGTTAATTTATGTATGTTATTTTAATTTAGTATTTAAGTAAGTTTAAGTAAACTTTACTAAAGTTTATTTTGTTTTATAAAAATGTATCTCTGTCGCATTGGGCATTGTCCTGTAATGGCATGTGATATTTTTTAAATAAATAAATAAATATTTTATTGAGTGAATAAGCCAATCGTTCACGCTTTATAAGCGTAGGACTTACACCAAGAGTAGTGTAGTTTTTCTATCGAAAATAGCGTATTTTTGTATTGCGAATAATGTACTTAATTCTTTAATAATTGCAAGTAGGGTAGTTCTTGTATCGCAAGTGGCGTTTTTCTTGTATTAAAAAAAATTAGCGTATTTTATGTATCGAAAGTAGCGTCGTTCTTCTATTGAAATGCGTAATTCTTGTATTGAAACGCGTAATTCTTGTATTGAAACGCGTAATTCTTGAATTAAATTGCGTAATTCTTATATCGAAAGAAGCGTAGTTTTTGTATTATTAAAAAAACGTAGTTTTCGTATCAAAAAGTAGCGTAGTTTAATACTTAGTGCTTAAACCTATTTAGTTAATAGCACAACTAAATATTATGTAGTAATTAAGTATACCAAATCTTTAAAATTTTTTACTTTTCTGATTTTGAAGTCGGTTTTTTTAAAGTAGTTATTTTTATTTAATACTTTTTAGTGTATTTTTCATCACAAATGAATGATTTTGTATCATTGACTGTAGATTGTAGAATCACTGTTATCATATAGTAACAAATGGACAGGAAATTCGAATGCATTTTCAATTGACTGATGATTTCTGCCCTGGGATGAGACACACCACGCACCTTCGAAAGTGGACAGCCCCCCGGAGTAGAAAATATTTGAATGGGGAATTTAGAAGCACTTCCGATTGACTGTGGAATTGCTGTTAGCAGAAAATTACAAATGAACTTGGAATTCTAACACATTTTCTAATGACTGCCCTATTGCTTCAACCCAGGGGCAAAAGGGGCTCGCGGGCTGCTTGCAGCCCGCGCACAACGCACCAGCTAGTTATTATAATATATAAAGCTACACTACCACTGACTGACTGACATCGCTTTTCTCGGAAACTACGTGGAAAGTGGGGGGGATAACGACGTGATCGTGTAGAGGTGCGCCGAGTGACCAGAGGAAAAATATAGCGATCTCGATCATCTTCGAAAACCAAGTGGACCCCTGGAGGTGCGCAAAAACGGTGATACCTGGAGGGGGGGTGTCTGAACAAAAAATGCTCAGAACTGGTGGCGATTACCAGGGGTGGTGGAAAAATGGGGATTTTCGCGAAAACAAGATGGCCGCCGTACTTTGCCAAAATCGCCGTTTATAAATCCTTACGTCTCAAATTTGGCACACGTGCTCTGTTCGAGCTGGCGAATCGATCGGTGCCCCGTTCGAGTGGCTCCGGGCCCCCGTTTCCGACTTTCATACGTTGGAAAATCCAACGGCCCGCGGAAACGGTGCGAGTTGGGTGGGGGGTCCCGGAACTAAAAATGATCACCACCCTGGGACGCTACCAGGGAGCCATAGTGGGTCGCTCGATTTTGGAATTTTTCCATTTTTGGCGCAAACATAAAAACGTAAATTTAGACGAGGTGGCGCAACGGAGAAACACACCAATGATGCATTCATACTCGCCCAGCTCCCAGGATATCCAGAAAAATCCGAAATTTTGAACTTTCTCACAGCCCGCGGAGACGGTCAACGGCCCGCGCAAACGGTAGCAGCTACATCTGGGGTGCTCCAACTAAACTTGTAGTAGACCTCGAGCAATTACCACAGATAGTGAAAAAAATTCAAAATGGCGGAAAAAATGGCCGCCGCCATACAAATGCTAAAACGGCCATCGCTGGTCCGATTGCGCTGAAACTTGGCACAGGGGCTTTAATCGAGCCGCACATTAAGTTGGCATACTCATAATTGAATTTCCACCGCTGGTTTCCGAGTTTCATACAACGCGAAATTCGACGGCTCTCCGAAACGGCGCTAGATAGGTAGGGGGTGTAGAACTAAAAAATGATCAGGAAGATAAGGCGCTACCAGGGCAATGGAGAAATTTCAAATTGGACGCCATTTTTTTTTTCAAAAATGGCCAATTTTTCGAGGCAAGATGGTGGCGCCGGTTACTTTACGATCGGTCTGAAAATTGACTTCTGTGCTCTAATCGGCCAGATTTACAAAACTGCATACTCAGAATCTCTCTCCGACCCCTGGTTTCCATTTTCCATACATCACGAAATTCAACGGCTCTCTGAACCGGTGGCACTTAGGTCGGGGTCGCCGAAGTAAAAAATGCTTCAAAATCTGGTCCGCTTCCAGGCATATAATAATTTTTGGTAAAAAGCGAATTTTTTTTTTTCGAAAATTTTGTATGGAAATTTCCATAGCAGGAAGGGAAATTGAATAGCAACGGCAAAAGACGGCGCCGCGGGCTGCTTGCTGCCCGCGCACCGCGCAACCTCGAAGGTCGACAGCCTCCCGGAGTAGAAAATATTTGAATGGGGTATTTATAAACATTTCCGACTGACTGTTGAATCGCTGCTACCAGATAGTAACAAATGGACAAGAAATTTGAATGCATTTTCAAATGACTGAAGATTGCTGCCCTGGGATGCGTCATGCGACGCGGGCTGCTTGCAATTGCTTCTAAGGAACGATGTAATAATATTATGTATAGCCTATATTATCGTCGATCCGACCTGTTCATAATATTTATTCAAAATTTGGAAGTTAATCAATGCAGTACTGTTTGCGTCTAGCTCGGGGTAGCGTATTTTCTTCTTCGATTATTAATTTGTAGATCACGCCCCAAGTGTTATAAAAATATTCAGTATATTTTCCTACGTTTTTTTATGTATAGATTTTATTTAAGTTGTATGTTATTCGTTTTTTGTTATTTTGATTTTGTATAAATTTATATTTTATACCTATAGATTTTCTTTAAAAATGAAAAAATGTGTTACCATTAGTTGAATAATATAGTCATTTTAATAAAATAATTTTAATTTCAATTATTGTTGTTTTATTCGCAATTCAAAAATAATTATTAATATTGATTTTATGAAACTTAATATAATTAATCTATGTAGATAGCTGTTTTATTATTGAAATAATTAAAGTTTTGATTAAATAAATTGCCTACCATCTACTTCACAAGATAATGTTTAGTACTTACCTACTTAAAATTAGCTTTTTCTTATGCCATTTAATTAATGATCATGAATCATTTTTCACATGTTCGATTCAAAAACACAGTGTATGAAGAACTTAACAAATTAAAAAATTCTACTATGTAAGATGAAATGATGGCGATGTAGCATTATATTATATTTATAACTATATTTTTTATAATAAACGTAGGTATTAATAATAAAGGTAAGTAGGCTTCGTAACACCTAATTCAGTAGATACATAAATTAAAAAAGGCACTATACCTTATCATATAAAAATTAAAAAGAGAAAGAGAATTTTAAAATGATAGAATCAAAAAAGCAGCACTGATGAATGAATAAATGAAAATTAAACTAAAGATTTTAACTAATTAATATTAATAGTCCTAACTATTTAAATTGTTGGCTTGCAGCTAAATTACTAAAATACCTAAGGGATTAGAAATATTGAGAAAACAACTTCAATAAAAAATCAACAAAATTCAATTTAATGTAACTAGATAAGGAAAAATAACGATAACAAACTACCTATTTGTTAATTTTGAGGTTTTACATACCGAATTACCTACTTAACATTTAATTTTAATATCAGCTACACTCGACAGGGGGACTTGTTTATATAATTCAGTTTTTTGTTAGTTTATAAACAAGACAAGAGGTAACCATTTTTATTCAAGTAGGTATATGAATATATTCAATGAAATTAAAACACATTATTTAGGTATCTTATTTTGTATTGTAGGTATCTTTTAAAAACACGTTTTGCAAATTTCGAGATCATTTTTTCATTAAATAATTTCAATCTTCTATTTTCATTATTGCTTCTGTTAAAAAAATCGCTTTCTATATCGAAGTCGTTCAAAACTGAAAGAGAAATTAGTGATATTTAAATTTTGTATTATACTGTACTAGCGACCCGCCACGGCTTCGCACGGGTGCAATGGCGGCCGGCCGGTACCGCCGCAAACGCTACGTCCCGCAATTTTTAAATCTGTAATATCTTCGAAAATATTCTCTTAAATCATACGGTGTAAAGGGCCATATAGATCTATATTAAATGAACAATGTATTCAAGGTATTTAATTCGTTAAGGATTAATGCTGTATTGGTTAAAATCGCTTCGAAAATTAACCATTATTTGTCGTAAAAAGTAAATGACAAAAAAAAGTTATTGTGGGTTATCCATAAGAGATAGACATACCATCGCGGACTTTTCTGTAGACCTTTTCAATGTGTAACAATACTTAGTACATTATTTTGATAAAACTCGTAGGGTTCAGCCTGCGTTTGCAATGTAAGCGGAAAAAATGTAATTATTTACGACATCACATAAGAAACCTCAAAAATAACAGTACTTCTCCACTATTTAATGGATGTTATTATACATATAAACCTTCCTCTTGAATCACTCTATCTATTAAAAAAAAAAGACGGGTTGCACTCCGGG
The DNA here is from genome assembly GCA_029959065.1 of Colias behrii. NCBI lineage: Eukaryota > Metazoa > Arthropoda > Insecta > Lepidoptera > Pieridae > Colias > Colias behrii. The sequence continues at coordinate 21,473 of JARWMC010000034.1, forward strand.
AGTGCCGGCAGAAGTGAAAACTTGATTATTAACGTTCAGCATGTTTGATATTTTGGAATGGTATCCGTCTTACGCATGGAATATTTATAAGGGCTAAAAAAAAAAAATATCCGTCTTACGCTTTTTCGATCAGGCCACGTGTCCTGACGCGAGTTTAAGATTTTATACCCAACGCCGCTAAAGAAGTTTTCACTTCAAAAAACCGCATCAAAATCCGTTGCGTAGTTTCAAAGATTTAAGCGTACAAAGGGACATAGGGACATAGGGACAGAGAAAGCGACTTTGTTTTATACTATGTAGTGATAATATATTTAAAGACAAGTAATTTATCGGCTGGGATCTTAAGGACTGGGCTGCTCGAAAACTGAGCATTGACTTATTCATTTTTTCTTATATTTCGTTTTTTTATACTTTTGAATAAGAAAAATACATAGTATAATATGATTATTAATGAATATATCGATCAAATTATGAAGTACCTACATGGTGTAAGATTTTCAAACATTTGATTATTTTTGAAGTGAAAACTTCTTTAGCGGCGTTGAGCACTTTTTCTGTAATGGGTATAAAATCTTAAACTCGCGACTATATCATAATAACAATATTATAGATTGATGTAACACATAAATATACAGGTATTATATGTATGTTAAAAAAATGTGTCAGTTTGCTATTTTCTTTTTAGTTGGTACAACAAAAAAACACAAATTACATCGCCAATTACATTCTGTTGTTGAAACATGTGACATGGGTAATGATTATAATAGAAAAAACATACAATTTCGGTGTATTTTTTTTTACATCAATGATCTTTTCTTAGCGTATTTTGTCATATTATTATATATATTTTTTATGAAACGATTAATTGCGATTAAGTACTTGTTTGTTTAATTGAGTAATTAGTGTTGTCTTGGACTTTTTTTTTTGACAAAATAAAAATTAATGACGGAAGATTTCTGCCCTGGGATGCTTCGCGGACTGCTTGCAGCCCGCGCACCACGCACCCTCGAAGGTGGACAGCCTCCCGAAGTGGAAAATACTTGAATGGGGAATTTATAAGCATTACCGACTGACTGTAGAATCGCTGTTAGGAGATGTAACAAATGGACAGGAAATTCGAATGCATTTTCAAATGACTGCCCTATTGCTTCAACCCAGGGGAGAAAGGGGCTCGCGGGCTGCTTGCAGCCCGCGCACCACGCACCCTCGAAGGTCGACAGCATTCCAGAATAGAAAATATTTGAATTGGGAATTTATAAGCACTTCCGATTGACTGTGAAATCGCTGTTAGCAGATGTAACAAATGGACAGGAAATTCGAATGCATTTTCAAATGACTGCCCTATTGCTTCAACCCAGGGGCAAAAGGGGCTCGCGGGCTGCTTGCAGCCCGCGCACAACGCACCAGCTAGTTATAATATATAAAGCTACACTACCACTCACTGACTGACTCACTGACATCGGTTTTCTCGGAAACTACGCGGAAAGTGGGGGGGATAATGACGTGAACGTGTAGAGGTACGCCGAGTGACCAGAGGAAAAATATAGCGATCTCGATCATCTTCGAATACCGAGTGGACCCCTGGAGTTGCGCGAAAACGGTGCCACCTGGAGGGGGGGTGTCTGAACAAAAAATGCTCGGAACTGGTGGCGATTACCAGGGGTGGTGGAAAAATGGGGATTTTCGCGAAAACAAGATGGCCGCCGTACTTTGCCAAAATCGCCGTTTATGAATCCTTACGTCTCAAATTTGGCACACGTGCTCTGTTCGAGCCGGCGAATCGATCGGTGCCCCGTTCGAGTGGCTCCGGGCCCCCGTTTCCAACTTCCATACAACGTAAAATCCAACGGCCCGCGGAAACGGTACGAGTTGGGTGGGGGGTCCCGGAACTAAAAATGATCACCACCCTGGGACGCTACCAGGGAGCCATAGTGGGTCGCTCGATTTTGGAATTTTTCCATTTTTGGCGCAAATATAAAAACGTAAATTTAGACGAGGTGGCGCAACGGAGAAATACACCAATGATGCATTCGTACTCGCCCAGCTCCCAGGATATCCAGAAAAATACGAAATCTTAAACTTTCCCTCATCTCTCGAAGACGGTCAACGGCCCGCGCAAACGGTAGCAGCTACATCTGGGGTGCTCGAACTAAACTTGTAGTAGACCTCGAGCAATTACCACAGATAGTGAAAAAATTCAAAATGGCGGAAAAAATGGCCGCCGCCATACAAATGCTAAAACGGCCATCGCTGGTCCGATCACTCTGAAACTTGGCACAGGGGCTTTAATCGAGCCTCACATTACGTTGGCATACTCATAATCGAGTTTCCATCGCTGGTTTCCGAGTTTCATACAACGCGAAATTCGACGGCTCTACGAAACGGCGCCAGATAGGTGGGGAGTGTAGAACTAAAAAATGATCAGGAAGATAGGGCGCTACCAGGGCAATGGAGAAATTTCAAATTGGACGCAATTTTTTTTTCAAAAATGGCCAATTTTTCAAAGCAAGATGGTGGCGCCGGTTACTTTACGATCAGTCTGAAAATTGACTTCTATGCTCTAATCGGCTAGATTTACAAAACTGCATACTCAGAATTTCTCTCCGACCCCCGGTTTCCATTTTCCATACATCACGAAATTCAATGGTTCTCTGAACTGGTGGCAGGTAGGTCGGGGTCGCCCAAGTAAAAAATGCTTCAAAACCTGGTCCGCTTCCAGGCATATAATATTTTTTTGTAAAAAGTGAAATTTTTTTTTTAGAAAATTTTGTATGGAAATTTCCATAGTAGGAAGGGTAATTGAATAGCAATGGCAAAAGACGGCGCCGCGGGCTGCTTGCTGCCCGCGCACCGCGCAACCTCGAAGGTCGACAGCTTCCCGGAGTAGAAAATATTTATTAACTTTTGAACTTCCACACGAGCCAAGCGAGCGAAGCGAGCGAGTCGCGGCAGCGGCCGGCGTAAATATTGAAAGAAGTAGCGAGGAGCGAAGCGACGAGCGAGTTAGGTTAACTTTTGAACTACCGCACTAGCCAAGCGAGCGAAGCGAGCAAGTCACGTCAGCGGCCGGCGTAAATATTCAAAGAAGTAGCGAGGAGCGAAGCGACGAGCGAGTTAGGTTACTTTTGAACTATCGCACTAGCCAAGCGAGCGAAGCGAGCAAGTCACGTCAGCGGCCGGCGTAAATATCCAAAGAAGTAGCGAGGAGCGAAGCGACGAGCGAGTTAGGTTACTTTTGAACTATCGCACTAGCCAAGCGAGCGAAGCGAGCAAGTCACGTCAGCGGCCGGCGTAAATATCCAAAGAAGTAGCGAGGAGCGAAGCGACGAGCGAGTTAGGTTAACTTTTGAACTACCGCACTAGCCAAGCGAGCGAAGCGAGCGAGTCGCGGCAGCGGCCGGCGTAAATATCATCATAGGTAGCGAAGAGAGAAGCGACGAGCATGTTAAGTAAACTCTTGAATAGAAGCGACTTTAGGGCGATTCCCACTCAAACAAAAAAAACTACGTAGGTTAAAAACTATTAAAACTACGTTAAAAAAAACCGACTTCACGGAAAAATAGGTTCTTATTTTTAGTGCCAAAAGCATAATGAATTTGATTTTAAACGAAGCTACTAAAAAGACTGAAGTTTTCAATATGTAATAATATACACATCTTCACACATTTATTGAGTGAATGAGCCAATCGTTCACGCTTTATAAGCATAGGACTTACACCAAGAGTAGTGTAGGTTTTGTATCGAATATACCCAATTTTTTGTGTTGCGAATAATGTAATTGAATTGCAAGTAGGTAGTTCTTGTATCGAAATAATCTTAGTTCTTGTATCAAAAAATAGCGTAGTTTAATAAGTATTTAGTGCTTGGCACCGACTTCAAACCTATATAGTGAATAACACAACTAAATAATATGTGGTAATTAATTATTTTGACGTGACAACGTCTTAAATTAGGTTGCGGCTGGGAGTCACTTATGAAAAAGTGTAACGCTCGGTAACGTTACGATGAGTCACCGAACGAGAGAGAGGCCCGCCGAATGCCTTGCGTCTCTCTCCCACTCAACTATGATCGTTGTCACGTAAAATCTTCGCCCGTAAAACCGACTTTACAGGCAACCATTTTTTTACTTTCCCGTTTTTGAAGTCGGTTTTTTTAAAGTAGTTATTTTTATAGTGTAACGATATGTAATTCGATACACCCTTTGACTGTAGTCCTATGGCTTTCACTTAGATATTTTTAGTGCCGAAAGCATAATGAATTTGATTTTAAACGACGCTACCTACTAAAAAGACTTGAAGTTTTCAATATGTCTTACACCTCTTCACACATTTATTAAAGTGAAACTTTTATTACATCGTCTCAAACTTTTTGGTCTGTGTAGCGCATGTCGCGTGACGGTCGGCTGCCGAGTAGGTATAAAGCAGTGTTCGGAACCGTTCGAACAGTTTCACTTTTACCGTGGTTTCATAAAACCACACAACATTTTTTGTCTTGAACAGTTTATTAAGAAAAGTCACCGCTATCGATTAGACACCTCAAAAAAATGAAATTCGGGGATCACGTTTCAAAAAATTAACCAATATTTGAATAAGTAATTTATAAGCCGTTTCGACTGACTGTAGAATCGCTGTTAGCAGATGTAACAAATGGACAGGAAATTCGAATGCATTTTCTAATGACTGAAGATTTCTGCCCTGGGATGTACCGCGAGCTGCTTGCAGCTCGCGCACCACGCACCCTCGAAGGTGGACAGCCCCCCGGAATAGAAAATATTTGAATGGGAAATTTATAAGCACTTCCGATTGACTGTGGAATCGCTGTTAGCAGATAATAACAAATTGATGGGGAATTTAAATGTATTTTCAAATCACTGAAGATTTCTGCCCTGGGATGCGCCGCGGGCTGCTTGCAGCCCGCGCACCAAGCACCTTCGAAGGTTGACAGCCTCCTGGAGTAAAAAATAGGTACTTGAATGGGGAATTTATAAGCATTACCGACTGACTGTAGAATCGCTGTTAGCAGATAATAACAAATTGATGGGGAATTTAAATGTATTTTCAAATCACTGAAGATTTCTGCCCTGGGATGCGCCGCGGGCTGCTTGCAGCCCGCGCACCAAGCACCTTCGAAGGTTGACAGCCTCCTGGAGTAAAAAATAGGTACTTGAATGGGGAATTTATAAGCATTACCGACTGACTGTAGAATCGCTGTTAGCAGATGTAACAAATGGACAGGAAATTCGAATGCATTTTCAAATGACTGCCCTATTGCTTCAACCCAGGGGCAAAAGGGGCTCGCGGGCTGCTTGCAGCCCGCGCACAACGCACCAGCTAGTTATAATATATAAAGCTACACTACCACTGACTCACTCACTGACATCGCTTTTCTCGGAAACTACGCGGAAAGTGGGGGGGATAACGACGTGATCGTGTAGAGGTGCGCCGTGTGACCAGAGGAAAAATATGGCGATCTCGATCACCTTCGAAAACCGAGTGGACCCCTGGAGGTGCGCAAAAACGGTGATACCTGGAGGGGGGGTGTCTGAACAAAAAATGCTCGGAACTGGTGGCGATTACCAGAGGAGGTGGAAAAATGGGGATTTTCGCGAAAACAAGATGGCCGCCGTACTTTGCCAAAATCGCCGTTTATGAATCCTTACGTCTCAAATTTGGCACACGTGCTCTGTTCGAGCCGGCGAATCGATCGGTGCCCCGTTCGAGTGGCTCCGGGCCCCCGTTTCCGACTTCCATACAACGTAAAATCCAACGGCCCGCGGAAACGGTGCGAGTTGGGTGGGGGGTCCGGGAACTAAAAATGATCACCACCCTGGGACGCTACCAGGGAGCCATAGTGGGTCGCTCGATTTTGGAATTTTTCCATTTTTGGCGCAAACATAAAAAGGTGCCTATAGCCGAGGTGGTGCAATGGAGAAACACACCAATGACGCATTCATACTCGCCCAGCTCCCAGGATATCCAGAAAAATATGAAACCCTGAACTTTCTCACAGCCCGCGAAGACGGTCAACGGCCCGCGCAAACGGTAGCAGCTACATCTGGGGTGCTCGAACTAAACTTGGAGTAGACCTCGAGCAATTACCACAGAAAGTGAAAAAAATTCAAAATGGCGGAAAAATGGCCGCCGCCATACAAATTTCTAAAACGGCCATCGCTGGTCCGATCGCGCTGAAACTTGGCACAGGGGCTTTAATCGAGCCGCATATTAAGTTGGCATACTCATAATCGAGTTTCCACCGCTGGTTTCCGAGTTTCATACAACGCAAAATTCGACGGCTCTCCGAAACGGCGCAAGATAGCTTGGGGGTGTAGAACTAAAAAATGATCAAGAAGATGGGGTGCTACCAGGGCAATCGAGAAATTTCAAATTGGACGCAATTTTTTTTTTCAAAAATGGCCAATTTTTCAAAGCAAGATGGTGGCGCCGGTTATTTCACGATCGGTCTGAAAATTGACTTTTGTGCTCTTATCGGCCATATTTACAAAACTGTATACTCAGAATTTCTCTCCGACCCCCGGTTTCCATTTTCCATACATCACGATATTCGACGGCTCTCCGAAACGGCGCCAGATAGGTGGGGGGTGTAGAACTAAAAAATGATCAGGAAGATGGGGCGCTACCAGGGCAATGGAGAAATTTTAAATTGAACGCAATTTTTTTTTTTCAAAAATGGCCGATTTTTCGAGGCAAGATGGTGGCGCCGGTTATTTCACGATCGGTCTGAAAATTGACTTTTGTGCTTTTGTCGGCCATATTTACAAAACTGCATACTCAGAATCTCTCTCCGACCCCTGGTTTCCATTTTCCATACATCACGAAATTCAACGGCTCTCTGAACCGGTGGCACTTAGGTCGGGGTCGCCGAAGTAAAAAATGCTTCAAAACCTGGTCCGCTTCCAGGCACATAAAAATTTTTGGTAAAAAGCGAAATTTTTTTTTTTGAAAATTTTGTATGGACATTTCCATAGTATGAAGGGATATTGAATAGCAACGGCAAAAGACGGCGCCGCGGGCTGCTTGCTGCCTGCGCACGGCGCAACCGCGAAGGTCGACAGCCTCCAGGAGTAGAAAATATTTGAATGGGGTATTTATAAACATTTCCGACTGACTGTTGAATCGCTGCTACCAGATAGTAACAAATGGACAAGAAATTCGAATGCATTTTCAAATGACTGAAGATTGCTGACCTGGGATGGGCCGTGGGCTGCTTGCAGCCCGCGCACCACGCACCCTCGAACGTGGACAGTCTCACGGAGTAAAAAAACCAGCACGCTCACCAAGTGCCGGATTACCTCACGATCTTCTCTGGCTTAAAGGCTGAATAGTGTGCAGAAAAGATTGATTTTGTTGCATTGGTAGGCAGTTGCTATTCTATCTGGAATTTATCTTAAATTTGTTTAGTATATTCATGTATTCCTCACGTAGGGACCATACTTCATAAGCTTTTAATATATATGAATTATTATAAAATAATATTGGAGAAAAAGACGCCAATAAGTAGAATGCTATTCAAATTCAATACGATACAGACACAATTCAATTTTTGAACCAATTCGACCTTGCGAAGTTATACATAATATATGTAAAAAGTATATAAACATACTTCCTAAAAAATTTTAGTCAATTAGGTAAATTCTTAGTTAATTTTTAGGCGTTACGTAAACTACAAAATATTATAATATATCAATATAGACCTGTCTACCTTAATTGTTACTTACATCAAAAGTTTACCTACATGAAACTTGAAAACACTTGAATGTGATACGTGAATATTTTTTATACTAGCTTTCCGCGCGCCAACGGCTTCGCCAGCGTAGTTGAAGAACCCGCATAGTTGTGAATAATATAATATAGGTAATAAACCGAGAAGAGTAATTGCTATTGATGTTATTAAAACAAATAGTAAAAAAATCGAGGTAAAACAACCATATTTTTATACAGATTTTCTACCGACGCATCTCACGGATACCAGTTGCAGTGTTGAGATTTCGTCTCGACATATCGTAATTAACACAGTTAAACAGGACGAATAAATATATAGGTACAGTACCTACTGAGTTACTGACTATTGCCACACCATTGCTATGGGGTCTATAAAACCAGCGTTTATTTGCAAAACAATAATTGTTCTTGTAATAAATATTTAATGTGTAGAAATGGACAGCTTATTTTATATGGACAGTTGATTTACTATGAAAGTTGGTATAGATTTAAATTAAAATGAGTTAAGTGCGAGTTGGACTCACAACACTAAGGTTTCCGTACATGCCAACATTACTTATCTACGGTTTTTTATTAAGCTATTGCTGCTATTGCATAGCTTCTATCGCGGGCCTTGAGCGCGGGGACCGAATCGAGAAATTCCGTAACGAAAAGACCTCACGCTCCCCACTCCGACGGGCTCAGAGGTGTGGCTTGAAGGCATGCTATTTACCGCGGCAGTCACCGAGTGCCACACGATATTTTTGTTGTTGTGCCCTACCCTACCTATACTATTCCTTTATTTAAACATGTACCTGTACATAGTAATAAGTATAGATCTATTACATAATAATAATTATACTGGTTTTTTATTTCATTAAACTTTCGCCATTGTTGTAATAAAAATTAAGTGTGAATAAATTAATGTAGGTACCTACCTACCCTCTTCAAATAAGTAATTATGATTTCAAATTAGAATAATAAAAATAAACGTGAAATAATAATAATTATCAACAGGTATTCAATGAGAATTTAATAAATGAATACCTACTTACTTTAACATGTGCAATACTTATGCAAAGTTAAAAAATTATAATATGAAAGAGATTTAAATTATTTGTATAGCAATATAAATCATTTGTTTCTACTTTATGAATATTATCACTAAAAGACTAGATTAATAAGAAAATGAAACACATGAATAACTTTTTTCATTATACATATATTTATTTACACTGAAAACATAATATTCAAACCATATTTATTTAATTTAATTATTGACATAACTTGGTGTAAGGATAGGTAAGTACCATGTTTAAATCAATATTTTAATGACAGTAACTTTTATTTCATATTTTTATCAAGACTTCTGCAGGGATCCCGAGTTACATTGTTCTTGAAAGATATTTTTTGGATAGATATATTAAATTTATGATGTTTGGTGAATTAAAATTGATAAACAGTATGGCCAAATTATTATACTTGGTTCCTTTTTTCTTATAGCAAACAATGTTGTTTAAAATGTAGACGGCTATCACTTATTAGGTATATTCTTTATATTATAGTAAGGAGTATAAAATGTACAGTAACAATAGCTATCAAGTTTTCAGAGATATCATGGTTATTCAAATTGAAATTTATACACTTTATTACTATTTTTCATCTATAATATAATACCATCAATGGGTCAATCAGTCTGAGTTATTCAATATTAATAATACTAATAACTTTCTGGAATCTTCAATAAATGTAAAATGTGAGCATCTGCAAATCATAAAACATTTCCTTTATGTTGGGCAAATTAAACTTATTATGTTTTTCTTCATCTTCATACTCTCTGATCTTATTAGATTTCACTTGTTTTACACTTGGCATTGTAGTCTTCTTTCATCACAAAAATATATATTGTTTTAATTCATTGTTAATCGTTGTTTTATTTTTATAACTTATTGGAATCAAACGTTATAGTATCGACACTTATTAGACAATAAAGACTTATTAGACGACAATTAAATGTAATAAATATTATTATAATGAGTAGATCAATGACATGAAAACTTCTTATCCTCTTATCTTCTTACTTTTGGAGTGATAAATTGGCAAAACATATTTTTGTTATGCATAAAAACACATAATACATTTTACATTATACACAAGCCGTTTTCTTAATAAAATTGTTTTCGGAAAGTTGTTTGTTGACATAAATATTCATTTGACGTTACAATGATCATTTAAAATTTGACATTAGTATCAATAGTAAAAAAGTGCATTAAATTAACAATTGAGAGACTTTAATTCATTAAATCTTTAAAAGAAATATAATTACATAAAAAATAAAACAGATTTAATGAAATAAAAAATTACGAGTACATATAACTTTTATTCAAGTGCATTAAAATTAAAAACATTGCTATTATGACCAAAATAAATATAATGTTGGCAGCATTGGATATGTTTTTCAAGCTACACTACCACTGACTGACTCACTCACTGACATCGCTTTTCTCGGAAACTACGCGGAAAGTTGGGGGGATTTCGACGTGATCGTGTAGAGGTGCGCCGAGTGACCAGAGGAAAAATAAAGCGATCTCGATCATCTTCGAAAACCGAGTGGACCCCTGGAGGTGCGCAAAAACAGTGATACCTGGAGGGGGGGTGTCTGAACAAAAAATGCTCAGAACTGATGGCGATTACCAGGGGTGGTGGAAAAATGGGGATTTTCGCGAAAACAAGATGGCCGCCGTACTTTGCCAAAATCGCCGTTTATGAATCCTTACGTCTCAAATTTGGCACACGTGCTCTGTTCGAGCCGGCGAATCGATCGGTGCCCCGTTCGAGTGGCTCCGGGCCCCAGTTTCCAACTTCCATACAACGTAAAATCCAACGGCCCGCGGAAACGGTGCGAGTTGGGTGGGGGGTCCCGGAACTAAAAATGATCACCACCCTGGGACGCTACCAGGGAGCCATAGTGAGTCGCTCGATTTTGGAATTTTTCCATTTTTGGCGCAAACATAAAAAGGTGCATATAGCCGAGGTGGTGCAATGGAGAAACACACCAATGACGCATTCATACTCACCCAGCTCCCAGGATATCCAGAAAAATATGAAACCCTGAACTTTCTCACAGCCCGCGAAGACGGTCAACGTCCCGCGCAAACGGTAGCAGCTACATCTGGGGTGCTCAAACTAAACTTGGAGTAGACCTCGAGCAATTACCACAGATAGTGAAAAAAATTCAAAATGGCGGAAAAAATGGCCGCCGCCATACAATTTCTAAAACGGCCATTGCTGGGCCGATCGCGCTGAAACTTGGCACAGGTGCTTTAATCGAGCCGCACATTAAGGTGGGATACTCATAATTGAATTTGCACCGCTGGTTTCCGAGTTTCATACAACGCGAAATTCGACGGCTCTCCAAAACGGCGCGAGATAGGTGGGGGGTGTAGAACTAAAAAATGATCAGGAAGATGGGGCGCTACCAGGGCAATGGAGAAATTTCAAATTGGACGCCATTTTTTTTTCAAAAATGGCCAATTTTTCAAAGCAAGATGGTGGCGCCGGTTACTTTACGATGGGTCTAAAAATTGACTTTTGTGCTCTTATCGGCCATATTCACAGAACTGCATACTCAGAATCTCTCTCCGACCCCTGGTTTCCATTTTCCATACATCACGAAATTCAACGGCTCTCTGAACCGGTGGCACTTAGGTCGGGGTCGCCGAAGTAAAAAATGCTTCAAAACCTGGTCCGCTTCCAGGGATATAAGAAGTTATGGTAAAACGCGAAATTTTTTTTTTTCGAAAATTTTGTATGGAAATTTCCATAGTAGGAAGGGTGATTGAATAGCAACGGCAAAAGACGGCGCCGCGGGCTGCTTGCTGCCCGCGCACCGCGCAACCTCGAAGGTCGAAAGCCTCCCAGAGTAGAAAATATTTGAATAAGTAATTTATAAGCAGGTTCAACTGACTGGGGAATCGCTGTTAGCAGATACTTAATAACAAATGGATAGGGAATTGTAATACATTTTCAAATGACTGAAGATTACTGCCCTGGGACGCGCCGCGGGCTGCTTGCTGCCCGCGCACCACGCAACTTCGGTGGAAGATGGCCTCCCGGAGTAGAAAAAAAACTTGAATAAGGAATTTATAAGCATTTCGGACTGACAACTGACAAATGGACAGGAAATTCTAATGCATTTTCAAATGACTGAAGATTTGTAGATAGGTATTTATCTGTCTTTAATCCTCACGTTTATGGGACCATACTTCATAAGCTTTTATTATATGAATTTTAAAATAAAATTGGAGAAAAAAACGCCAATAAGTTGTTAGATATCTACAAAGGCTATTCAAATTCAATACGATACAAACACAATTCCAAATTTTGAACCAATTCGACCTTGGGAAGTTATAAACCGACTTCCTTAAAAAAATTAGCCAATTAATATTATATTTTATTTTATTATTTAATCGGTAATTTCTTAGTTAATTTTTGATGATGATGATATCAATATAGACCTGCCTACCTAAATTGTTACTTACATCAAATAAAAAGTTTTAATGAAACTTGAAAACACTTGAATGTGATTTGTGAATTATAGGTATATATTTTTGTACTAGCTCTCCGCGCGCCAGCGTAGTTGAAGAATCCGCATAGTTGTGAATAATAATATAATAATATAGGTAACGAACCGAGATGAGTAATTTCTATTGATGTTATTAAAACAAATTGTAAAAAATCGAGGTTAAACAACCATATTTTTATACAGATTCTCTACAGACGGTTCTCACACAACACTAAGGTTTCCGTATAAGTATGAAACTTCAATATAAGACCTTGCCAAGATTGCTTATCTACGGTTTTTATTATTTTTGTTGTTGAAGCGACATCGACATCATGATCTCTGAAATTTTCAAATGTAGGTATCATGGTTCATGAGATACAGCCTGGTGGCAGATGGACAAACAGACAGCCAGTCAGTAATAGGGTCCCCTTTTTACCCTTTGGGTACAGATTCTTAAGAATAGAACATTTTTATTTTTAATTATAAATTTTTAAATCATTAATATAAAATATTCAAGATCTGTAGAATAAGTGTGGAACCTATACTATCTCATTAAACATGTATAGTAATAAGTATTTATCTATTAATAATTATTTATACTGATTTTATATTTCATTTAGCTTTCACCAATGTTGTGATAAAAATTAAGTGTGAATAAAATGTACCTACCCACCCTCTTCAAATATTTATATGATTTCAAATCAAATTGGAATAATAAAAATTCATAATCAACAAGCATTCAATGAGAATTTTATAAATCAATACAGTTTACTTTAACATACATGCTATATGCAAAGTTATCTAACATTAAAATAAAGGTATTTTAAAAAATTATATGAAAGCAATTTAAATTATTTTTTTCTACTTTATGAATATTATTACTAAGAGACACTAATTTAATAAGAAAATGAAACACATTAAAAAGTTTTCATTATAATATATTTACACTGAAAACATAATATCCAAACCATATGATAACTATTTATTTAATCCATACTAATATTATAAATGCGAAAGTAACTCTGTCTGTCTGTCTGTCTGTTACTCAATCACGCCTAAACTACTGAACCAATTTTCATGAAATTTGGTATGGAGATATTTTGATACCCGAGAAAGGACATAGGCTACTTTTTATCCCGGGAAAATGACGCAATCTCGGAAATCCCACGGGAACGGGAACTATGCGGGTTTTTCTTTGACTGCGCGGGCGAAGCCGCGGGTGGAAACCTCGTTTAATTATAAACATGACTTGGTGTAGGTATAGGTACTATGTTTAAATTAATATTTTAATGATACAGTAACTTTTATTTAATATTAGCTGTGCCCGCGACTTCGTCCGCGTGGAATAGTGACTGCATAGTAAACTACTTAACACACAATTATTGAGTAAACACGTACTACCATAAACAATTAAATAATAAGCACTTGCAGATTATTTTACGGTTAAGAAATAAAATAAATTAAATAAATAATAACACAAAAGAACTGTTAGTAAAATTTATTACTAAACTGAGCTAATGTGTTATTATCGTACACTGTACAGTGTATCAATAGAATGCCTTAACAAATGTTCGCCGTGATTACTTAAATGGTCATAACTTTTTTATTTCTTAACCGATTAACATGAAATAAACACTAAATGTTAAATGAAGCTTACCACAATATATTTGTGAAAACCGCATCTAAATCGGATAAGCCGTTTCTGAGATTAGCGTGTTCAAACATACAGACAAACAGACAAACAGACAAAAATTTTTTCAACAACAGTTTTGGATTCGGGCACAATTCAATAATAACACCTGCTAATTTTTTTTTACATATTTCAATTGTACAGACACTACTTTTCTACAATTTTATTATATGTATTGATGATGATTTTTGTCAAGACTTCTGCAGGGATCCCGAGTTACATTGTTCTTGAAAGATATTTTTTGGATAGATATATTAAATTTATGATGTTTGGTGAATTAAAATTGATAAAGAGTATGGCCAAATTATTATACTCGGTTCCTTTTTTCTTATAGCAAACAATGTTGTTTAAAATGTAGACGGCTTTCACTTATTAGGTATATTCTGTATATTATAGTAAGAAGTATTAAATGTACAGTAGCAATAGCTATCAAGTTTTCAGAGATATCATGGTTATTCAAATTGAAATTTATACACTTTATTACTATTTTTCATCTATAATATAATACCATCAATGGGTCAATCAGTCTGAGTTATTCAATATTAATAATACTAATAACTTTCTGGAATCTTAGACAGACACCTCAAATAAATGAAATTCGGGATCACGTTTCAAAAATTTAACCAATATTTGAATAAGTAATTTATAAGCAGTTTCGACTGACTGTAGAATCGCTGTTATACGTAGGTTAAAAACTATTAAAACTACTTACGTTAAAAAAACCGACTTCAAAAACGGAAAAGTAGGTTCTTATTTTTAGTGCCGAAAGCATAATGAATTTGATTTTAAACGAAGCTACTAAAAAGACTGAAGTTTTCAATACGTAATAATATACACATCTTCACACATTTGTTGAGTGAATGAGCCAATCGTTCACGCTTTATAAGCGTAGGACTTACACCAAGAGTAGTGTAGTTTTTGTATCGAAAATAGCCAATTTTTTGTATTGCGAATAATTTAATTGAATTGCAGGTACCTACATAGGTAGTTCTTGTATCAAAAAATAGCGTAGTTTAATAAGTGCTTAGTGCTTGGCACCGACATCAAACCTATGTAGTGAATAACACTAACAATAATATGTAGTAATTAATTAATTATTTTTTACTTTTCCGTTTTTGAAGTCGGTTTTTTTAAAGTAGTTATTTTTATAGTGTAACGATATCTTAATCGATATACCCTTTGACAGTAGTCCTATGGCTTTCACTTAGATATTTTTAGTGCCGAAAGCATAATGAATTTGATTTTAAACGACGCTACTAAAAAGACTTGAAGTTTTCAATATGTTTTATACATCTTCACACATTTATTGTCTTGAACAGTTTATTATGAAAAGTCACCGCTATTGATTGGACACCTCAAATAAATGGAATTCGGGATCACGTTTCAAAAATTTAACCAATATTTGAATAAGTAATTTATAAGCAGTTTCGACTGACTGTAGAATCGCTGTTAGCAGATGTAACAAATGGACAGGAAATTTTAATGCATTTTCAAATGACTAAAGATTTCTGCCCTGGAATGCTTCCGCACCACGCTCCCTCGAAGGTGGACAGCCTCCCGGAGTGGAAAATACTTGAATGGGGAATTTATAAGCATTACCGACTGACTGTAGAATCGCTGTTAGCAGATGTAACAAATGGACAGGAAATTCTAACACATTTTCAAATGACTGCCCTATTGCTTCAACCCAGGGGCAAAAGGGGCTCGCGGGCTGCTTGCAGCCCGCGCACAACGCACCAGCTAGTTTTATAATATATAAAGCTACACTACCACTGACTCACTCACTGACATCGCTTTTCTCGGAAACTACGCGGAAAGTGGGGGGGATAACGACGTGATCGTGTAGAGGTGCGCCGTGTGACCAGAGGAAAAATATGGCGATCTCGATCACCTTCGAAAACCGAGTGGACCCCTGGAGGTGCGCAAAAACGGTGATACCTGGAGGGGGGGTGTCTGAACAAAAAATGCTCGGAACTGGTGGCGATTACCAGAGGAGGTGGAAAAATGGGGATTTTCGCGAAAACAAGATGGCCGCCGTACTTTGCCAAAATCGCCGTTTATGAATCCTTACGTCTCAAATTTGGCACACGTGCTCTGTTCGAGCCGGCGAATCGATCGGTGCCCCGTTCGAGTGGCTCCGGGCCCCCGTTTCCGACTTCCATACAACGTAAAATCCAACGGCCCGCGGAAACGGTGCGAGTTGGGTGGGGGGTCCGGGAACTAAAAATGATCACCACCCTGGGACGCTACCAGGGAGCCATAGTGGGTCGCTCGATTTTGGAATTTTTCCATTTTTGGCGCAAACATAAAAAGGTGCCTATAGCCGAGGTGGTGCAATGGAGAAACACACCAATGACGCATTCATACTCGCCCAGCTCCCAGGATATCCAGAAAAATATGAAACCCTGAACTTTCTCACAGCCCGCGAAGACGGTCAACGGCCCGCGCAAACGGTAGCAGCTACATCTGGGGTGCTCGAACTAAACTTGGAGTAGACCTCGAGCAATTACCACAGAAAGTGAAAAAAATTCAAAATGGCGGAAAAATGGCCGCCGCCATACAAATTTCTAAAACGGCCATCGCTGGTCCGATCGCGCTGAAACTTGGCACAGGGGCTTTAATCGAGCCGCATATTAAGTTGGCATACTCATAATCGAGTTTCCACCGCTGGTTTCCGAGTTTCATACAACGCAAAATTCGACGGCTCTCCGAAACGGCGCAAGATAGCTTGGGGGTGTAGAACTAAAAAATGATCAAGAAGATGGGGTGCTACCAGGGCAATCGAGAAATTTCAAATTGGACGCAATTTTTTTTTTCAAAAATGGCCAATTTTTCAAAGCAAGATGGTGGCGCCGGTTATTTCACGATCGGTCTGAAAATTGACTTTTGTGCTCTTATCGGCCATATTTACAAAACTGTATACTCAGAATTTCTCTCCGACCCCCGGTTTCCATTTTCCATACATCACGATATTCGACGGCTCTCCGAAACGGCGCCAGATAGGTGGGGGGTGTAGAACTAAAAAATGATCAGGAAGATGGGGCGCTACCAGGGCAATGGAGAAATTTTAAATTGAACGCAATTTTTTTTTTTCAAAAATGGCCGATTTTTCGAGGCAAGATGGTGGCGCCGGTTATTTCACGATCGGTCTGAAAATTGACTTTTGTGCTTTTGTCGGCCATATTTACAAAACTGCATACTCAGAATCTCTCTCCGACCCCTGGTTTCCATTTTCCATACATCACGAAATTCAACGGCTCTCTGAACCGGTGGCACTTAGGTCGGGGTCGCCGAAGTAAAAAATGCTTCAAAACCTGGTCCGCTTCCAGGCACATAAAAATTTTTGGTAAAAAGCGAAATTTTTTTTTTTGAAAATTTTGTATGGACATTTCCATAGTATGAAGGGATATTGAATAGCAACGGCAAAAGACGGCGCCGCGGGCTGCTTGCTGCCTGCGCACGGCGCAACCGCGAAGGTCGACAGCCTCCAGGAGTAGAAAATATTTGAATGGGGTATTTATAAACATTTCCGACTGACTGTTGAATCGCTGCTACCAGATAGTAACAAATGGACAAGAAATTCGAATGCATTTTCAAATGACTGAAGATTGCTGACCTGGGATGGGCCGTGGGCTGCTTGCAGCCCGCGCACCACGCACCCTCGAACGTGGACAGTCTCACGGAGTAAAAAAACCAGCACGCTCACCAAGTGCCGGATTACCTCACGATCTTCTCTGGCTTAAAGGCTGAATAGTGTGCAGAAAAGATTGATTTTGTTGCATTGGTAGGCAGTTGCTATTCTATCTGGAATTTATCTTAAATTTGTTTAGTATATTCATGTATTCCTCACGTAGGGACCATACTTCATAAGCTTTTAATATATATGAATTATTATAAAATAATATTGGAGAAAAAGACGCCAATAAGTAGAATGCTATTCAAATTCAATACGATACAGACACAATTCAATTTTTGAACCAATTCGACCTTGCGAAGTTATACATAATATATGTAAAAAGTATATAAACATACTTCCTAAAAAATTTTAGTCAATTAGGTAAATTCTTAGTTAATTTTTAGGCGTTACGTAAACTACAAAATATTATAATATATCAATATAGACCTGTCTACCTTAATTGTTACTTACATCAAAAGTTTACCTACATGAAACTTGAAAACACTTGAATGTGATACGTGAATATTTTTTATACTAGCTTTCCGCGCGCCAACGGCTTCGCCAGCGTAGTTGAAGAACCCGCATAGTTGTGAATAATATAATATAGGTAATAAACCGAGAAGAGTAATTGCTATTGATGTTATTAAAACAAATAGTAAAAAAATCGAGGTAAAACAACCATATTTTTATACAGATTTTCTACCGACGCATCTCACGGATACCAGTTGCAGTGTTGAGATTTCGTCTCGACATATCGTAATTAACACAGTTAAACAGGACGAATAAATATATAGGTACAGTACCTACTGAGTTACTGACTATTGCCACACCATTGCTATGGGGTCTATAAAACCAGCGTTTATTTGCAAAACAATAATTGTTCTTGTAATAAATATTTAATGTGTAGAAATGGACAGCTTATTTTATATGGACAGTTGATTTACTATGAAAGTTGGTATAGATTTAAATTAAAATGAGTTAAGTGCGAGTTGGACTCACAACACTAAGGTTTCCGTACATGCCAACATTACTTATCTACGGTTTTTTATTAAGCTATTGCTGCTATTGCATAGCTTCTATCGCGGGCCTTGAGCGCGGGGACCGAATCGAGAAATTCCGTAACGAAAAGACCTCACGCTCCCCACTCCGACGGGCTCAGAGGTGTGGCTTGAAGGCATGCTATTTACCGCGGCAGTCACCGAGTGCCACACGATATTTTTGTTGTTGTGCCCTACCCTACCTATACTATTCCTTTATTTAAACATGTACCTGTACATAGTAATAAGTATAGATCTATTACATAATAATAATTATACTGGTTTTTTATTTCATTAAACTTTCGCCATTGTTGTAATAAAAATTAAGTGTGAATAAATTAATGTAGGTACCTACCTACCCTCTTCAAATAAGTAATTATGATTTCAAATTAGAATAATAAAAATAAACGTGAAATAATAATAATTATCAACAGGTATTCAATGAGAATTTAATAAATGAATACCTACTTACTTTAACATGTGCAATACTTATGCAAAGTTAAAAAATTATAATATGAAAGAGATTTAAATTATTTGTATAGCAATATAAATCATTTGTTTCTACTTTATGAATATTATCACTAAAAGACTAGATTAATAAGAAAATGAAACACATGAATAACTTTTTTCATTATACATATATTTATTTACACTGAAAACATAATATTCAAACCATATTTATTTAATTTAATTATTGACATAACTTGGTGTAAGGATAGGTAAGTACCATGTTTAAATCAATATTTTAATGACAGTAACTTTTATTTCATATTTTTATCAAGACTTCTGCAGGGATCCCGAGTTACATTGTTCTTGAAAGATATTTTTTGGATAGATATATTAAATTTATGATGTTTGGTGAATTAAAATTGATAAACAGTATGGCCAAATTATTATACTTGGTTCCTTTTTTCTTATAGCAAACAATGTTATAAATTTATAAAGAATAGAAAAAATTCGATCACGAGGCGGGACTCGAACCCGCATCCTTCGCGCCATTCCGGGGCGGATGCCTCACCAACTCAGCCACTCGTGACCCGCCCGAGTGATCGAATTTATTCTATTCTTTCAGTTTTTTTATGTGTCTGAAGGGACACACCGCGCGCCATCTATTGAGATGATTAACAACCATTTCAACCAATATGAAGCACTTTTCAGTGAATACAATATTGTAACGATGGAACACGACCTTTTTTGTTGAATTTATATTTTTGGTTTTATGGCATTCAAATGCTTTATAAATATAAATTTATAAAGAATAGAAAAAATTCGATCACGAGGCGGGACTCGAACCCGCATCCTTCGCGCCATTCCGGGGCGGATGCCTCACCAACTCAGCCACTCGTGACCCGCCCGAGTGATCGAATTTATTCTATTCTTTCAGTTTTTTTATGTGTCTGAAGGGACACACCGCGCGCCATCTATTGAGATGATTAACAACCATTTCAACCAATATGAAGCACTTTTCAGTGAATACAATATTGTAACGATGGAACACGACCTTTTTTGTTGAATTTATATTTTTGGTTTTATGGCATTCAAATGCTTTATAAATATAAATTTATAAAGAATAGAAAAAATTCGATCACGAGGCGGGACTCGAACCCGCATCCTTCGCGCCATTCCGGGGCGGATGCCTCACCAACTCAGCCACTCGTGACCCGCCCGAGTGATCGAATTTATTCTATTCTTTCAGTTTTTTTATGTGTCTGAAGGGACACACCGCGCGCCATCTATTGAGATGATTAACAACCATTTCAACCAATATGAAGCACTTTTCAGTGAATACAATATTGTAACGATGGAACACGACCTTTTTTGTTGAATTTATATTTTTGGTTTTATGGCATTCAAATGCTTTATAAATATAAATTTATAAAGAATAGAAAAAATTCGATCACGAGGCGGGACTCGAACCCGCATCCTTCGCGCCATTCCGGGGCGGATGCCTCACCAACTCAGCCACTCGTGACCCGCCCGAGTGATCGAATTTATTCTATTCTTTCAGTTTTTTTATGTGTCTGAAGGGACACACCGCGCGCCATCTATTGAGATGATTAACAACCATTTCAACCAATATGAAGCACTTTTCAGTGAATACAATATTGTAACGATGGAACACGACCTTTTTTGTTGAATTTATATTTTTGGTTTTATGGCATTCAAATGCTTTATAAATATAAATTTATAAAGAATAGAAAAAATTCGATCACGAGGCGGGACTCGAACCCGCATCCTTCGCGCCATTCCGGGGCGGATGCCTCACCAACTCAGCCACTCGTGACCCGCCCGAGTGATCGAATTTATTCTATTCTTTCAGTTTTTTTATGTGTCTGAAGGGACACACCGCGCGCCATCTATTGAGATGATTAACAACCATTTCATAAAAATTCAGCAAACAATGTTGTTTAAAATGTAGACGGCTATCACTTATTAGGTATATTCTTTATATTATAGTAAGGAGTATAAAATGTACAGTAACAATAGCTATCAAGTTTTCAGAGATATCATGGTTATTCAAATTGAAATTTATACACTTTATTACTATTTTTCATCTATAATATAATACCATCAATGGGTCAATCAGTCTGAGTTATTCAATATTAATAATACTAATAACTTTCTGGAATCTTAGACAGACACCTCAAATAAATGAAATTCGGGATCACGTTTCAAAAATTTAGCAAATTTATAAGCAGTTTCGACTGACTGTAGAATCGCTGTTAGCAGATGTAACAAATGGACAGGAAATTCGAATGCATTTTCAAATGACTGAAGATTTATGTCCTGGGATGAGCCGCGAGCTGCTTGCAGCTCGCGCACCACGCACCCTCGAAGGTGGACAGCCTCCCGGAATAGAAAATATTTGAATGGGAAATTTATAAGCACTTCCGATTGTCTGTGGAATCGCTGTTAGCAGATACTTAATAACAAATTGACGGGGAATTTTAATACATAATGAATTTGATTTTAATCGACGCTACTAAAAAGACTGAAGTTTTGAATATGTTTTATACATCTTCACACATATTAAACTGAATTTGCAAGAGTGATATTACAGTTAATCTGTTATTGTTAAGAAGTTATTTAAAGTTTATATTTCTATGTTAATTTATGTATGTTATTTTAATTTAGTATTTAAGTAAGTTTAAGTAAACTTTACTAAAGTTTATTTTGTTTTATAAAAATGTATCTCTGTCGCATTGGGCATTGTCCTGTAATGGCATGTGATATTTTTTAAATAAATAAATAAATATTTTATTGAGTGAATAAGCCAATCGTTCACGCTTTATAAGCGTAGGACTTACACCAAGAGTAGTGTAGTTTTTCTATCGAAAATAGCGTATTTTTGTATTGCGAATAATGTACTTAATTCTTTAATAATTGCAAGTAGGGTAGTTCTTGTATCGCAAGTGGCGTTTTTCTTGTATTAAAAAAAATTAGCGTATTTTATGTATCGAAAGTAGCGTCGTTCTTCTATTGAAATGCGTAATTCTTGTATTGAAACGCGTAATTCTTGTATTGAAACGCGTAATTCTTGAATTAAATTGCGTAATTCTTATATCGAAAGAAGCGTAGTTTTTGTATTATTAAAAAAACGTAGTTTTCGTATCAAAAAGTAGCGTAGTTTAATACTTAGTGCTTAAACCTATTTAGTTAATAGCACAACTAAATATTATGTAGTAATTAAGTATACCAAATCTTTAAAATTTTTTACTTTTCTGATTTTGAAGTCGGTTTTTTTAAAGTAGTTATTTTTATTTAATACTTTTTAGTGTATTTTTCATCACAAATGAATGATTTTGTATCATTGACTGTAGATTGTAGAATCACTGTTATCATATAGTAACAAATGGACAGGAAATTCGAATGCATTTTCAATTGACTGATGATTTCTGCCCTGGGATGAGACACACCACGCACCTTCGAAAGTGGACAGCCCCCCGGAGTAGAAAATATTTGAATGGGGAATTTAGAAGCACTTCCGATTGACTGTGGAATTGCTGTTAGCAGAAAATTACAAATGAACTTGGAATTCTAACACATTTTCTAATGACTGCCCTATTGCTTCAACCCAGGGGCAAAAGGGGCTCGCGGGCTGCTTGCAGCCCGCGCACAACGCACCAGCTAGTTATAATATATAAAGCTACACTACCACTCACTGACTGACTGACATCGGGTTTCTCGGAAACTACGCGGAAAGTTGGGGGGATTTCGACGTGATCGTGTAGAGGTGCTCCCAGTGACCACCGGAAAAATATAGCGATCTCGATCATCTTCGAATACCGAGTGGACCCATGGAGGTGCGCGAAAACGGTGCCACCTGGAGGGGGGGTGTCTGAACAAAAAATGCTCGGAACTGGTGGCGATTACCAGGGGTGGTGGAAAAATGGCGATTTTCGCGAAAACAAGATGGCCGCCGTACTTTGCCAAAATCGCCGTTTATGAATCCTTACGTCTCAAATTTGGCACACGTGCTCTGTTCGAGCCGGCGAATCGATCGGTGCCCCGTTCGAGTGGCTCCGGGCCCCAGTTTCCAACTTCCATACAACGTAAAATCCAACGGCCCGCGGAAACGGTGCGATTAGGGTGGGGGGTCCCGGAACTAAAAATGATCACCACCCTGGGACGCTACCAGGGACGCATAGTGGGTCGCTCGATTTTGGAATTTTTCCATTTTTGGCGCAAACATAAAAACGTAAATTTAGACGAGGTGGCGCAACGGAGAAACACACCAATGATGCATTCATACTCGCCCAGCTCCCAGGATATCCAGAAAAATCCGAAATTTTGAACTTTCTCACAGCCCGCGGAGACGGTCAACGGCCCGCGCAAACTGTAGCAGCTACATCTGGGGTGCTCAAACTAAATGTGTAGTAGGCCTCGAGCAATTACCACAGATAGTGAAAAAAATTCAAAATGGCGGAAAAAATGGCCGCCGCCATACAAATGCTAAAACGGCCATCGCTGGTCCGATCGCACTGAAACTTGGCACAGGGGCTTTAATCGAGCCTCACATTACGTTGGCATACTCATCATCGAGTTTCCATCGCTGGTTTCCGAGTTTCATACAACGCGAAATTCGACGGCTCTCCGAAACGGCGCCAGATAGGTGGGGGGTGTAGAACTAAAAAATGATCAGGAAGATGGGGCGCTACCAGGGCAATGGAGAAATTTCAAATTGGACGCAATTTTTTTTTCAAAAATGGCCAATTTTTCAAAGCAAGATGGTGGCGCCGGTTACTTTACGATCGGTCTGAAAATTGACTTCTATGCTCTAATCGGCCAGATTTACAAAACTACATACTCAGAATTTCTTTCCGACCCCCGGTTTCCATTTTCCATACATCACGAAATTCAATGGTTCTCTGAATCGGTGACAGGTAGGTCGGGGTCGCCGAAGTAAAAAATACTTCAAAACTTGGTCCGCTTCCAGGCATATAAAATTTTTTGTTAAAAAGCGAAATTTTTTTTTTCGAAAATTTTGTATGGAAATTTTCATAGTAGGAAGGGTAATTGAATAGCAACGGCAAAAGACGGCGCCGCGGGCTGCTTGCTGCCCGCGCACCAAGCAACCTCGAAGGTCGACAGCCTCCCGGAGTAGAAAATATTTGAATAAGTAATTTTTAGGCAGTTCAAACTGACTGTGGAATCGCTGATGGCAGATCATAACAAATGGACAGGGAATTTTAATACATTTTCAAATGACTGAAGATTTCTACCCTGGGTTGGGCCGAGGCCTGGGTCCTCACGTAGGGACCATGCTTCATATAAGCTTTTAATTTAATGTATGAATTTTAAAATAATATTGGAGAAAAAGACGCCAATAAGTAGGTAGTTAGATATCTACAAAGGCTATCTACAAATTCAATGCGACACAGAAACAATTCCAAATTTTGAACCAATTCGACCAAGGTAAGTTATAAACGGACTTCCTAAAAAAATTTTGCCTATTAGGTAAATTCTTTAAAGTTAATTTTTAGGCGTTACGTAAAGTACAAAATTTTACATAATTATATCAATACATATATGTTCTAAACTTTTGCGCCTTACAATTTTTTAAAAACAAATTTCATGTTCAGCATGTTTGATACATTTTCTGTAAGGTTTTTTTTCTTAATTAAAGACGTGTCGACCTAACCTGTGCTCTTCATTATAATTCCCAAATATACCTAAATACTCCTCTAAACCCGCTACAACATATATACACAATATAGACCTGCCTAACTACCTAAATTTTTACTTACATCAAAAGTTTTAATGAACCTTTAAAACACTTGAATGTGATTCGTGAATAGGTATATATTTTTTTACTAGCTTTCCGCACGCCAGCGGCTTCGCGAGCATAGTTGAAGAACCCGCATAGTTGTGAATAAAATAATAACATATGTAATGAACCGAGATGAGTAATTTCTATACTTAACTGATGTTATTAAAACAAGTGGTAAAAAATCGAGGTTAAACCATTTGACACAGTTAAACAGGACGAATAAATACTGACCATTGCTATAGGGTCTATAAAACCATCGTATATTTGCATAATAATTGTTCTTTTTCAAAAATATTTAATGTGTCGAAATGGACTGTTAACTTTTTTATTAAATAATATGTAAGTGGGTAAGGAGGTACATAGATTTAAATAGTAAAAATGATTCAAGTCCGAGTTGGACTCACAACACTAAAGTTTCCGTACAAGTATGAAACTTCAATAAAAGACCTTGCCAAGATTGCTTATCTACGGTTTTTATTATTTTTGTTGTCGAAGCGACATCGACATCATGATCTCTGAAATTTTCAAATGTATCACAGTTCATGAGATACAGCCTGGTTGCAGATGAACAGACATATAGCCAGTCAGTAATAGGGTCCCCTTTTTACCCTTTGAGTATAGATTCTTAAAAACAGAACATTTTCATTATTTATAAATTTTTAAATCATTAATATTCAAGATCTGTAGAACAAGTGTAGAACCTATACTATCCCATTAAATGTATAAAAGTGAAGTCCCGTGTCCCCGTAGTGGGGTAGGGGGCAGATGCATTATTCATACATCTGTTTCACTGATCGATTTTTCTTTAGGGACAAGTAGGTGATCAGCCTTCTGTGTCCTGCCAGACCAGACATTTTTTTTTTTTTTCGTCTCCACCGGGAATCGAACCCAGGACCCCTCGGTTCTACGCTCACGCGTCAACCACTGTACCGAGGAGGCGGTCTAACTAAATCATTAAATGTATAGTAATAAGTATTTATCTATTAGTAATAAGTATTTATAATTTATCTATTAATAATTATTTATAATGATTTTTTATTTCATTTAGCTTTTACCAATGTTGTAATAGAAATTAAGTGTCAATAAAATGTACCCACCAACCCTCTTCAAATATTTATATGATTTCAAATCAAATTGGAATAATAAAATTTAATAATCAACAAGCATTCAATGAGAATTTTATAAATCAATACTTGCTTTAACATAATATGCTATATGCAAAGTTATCTAACATTAAAATATATTTAAAAAAATTGTATGAAAGCAATTTAAATTATTTGTATAGCAATATTAATCATTTATTTCTACTATATGAATATTATATTACTAAGAGACACTAGATTAATAAGAAAATGAAACACACTAAAAAGTTTCCATTATAATATATTTACACTGAAAACATAATATCCAAACCATGATATGTATTTATTTAATTTAATTATTATATAACTTGTTGTAGACTGTAGGTATAGGTACCATGTTTAAATCAATATTTTAATGATACAGTATGTACTTTTATTTCATATTTTTGTCAAGACTTTTGCAGATATCCCAAGTTATGTTGTTCTTGAAAGATATTTTTTGGATAGATATATATTAAATTTATTATGTTTGGTGAATTAAAATTTATAAAAAGTACGGCCACATTACTACCTATACTCGGTTCCTTTTTTTCTTATAGCAAACAATGTTGTTTAAAATGTAGATGGCTTTTACTTAGTTGGTATTTCCTTTAGGTATTTTATTATTAGTATACTAAGAAGTATAAAATATACAGTAACAATAGCTACCTATCAAGTTTTCAGAGATATCATGGTTATTCAAATTGAAATTTATACACTATTTTTTCATCTATATAATACCATCAATGGGTCAATCAGTCTGTGTTATTCTATTTTAATAATACAATTAATTTTTTCTGGAATCTTCAATAAATGTAAAATGTGAACATCTGTAAATCATAAA
This sequence comes from Colias behrii, assembly GCA_029959065.1. Classification (NCBI taxonomy): domain Eukaryota; kingdom Metazoa; phylum Arthropoda; class Insecta; order Lepidoptera; family Pieridae; genus Colias; species Colias behrii. The sequence goes on from JARWMC010000034.1 coordinate 48,394, forward strand.
ACATTTCCTATATTGTTTGGTAAATTCAACTTTTGTTTTTCTTCATTTTCATACTCTCTGATCTTATTAGATTTCACTTGTTTTACACTTGGCATTGTAGTCTTCTTTCATCACAAAAATATATTATGTTTTAATTCATCCATTGTTCGATTTTTATTCAATGACATGAAAACTTCTTATCCACTTCTTTTGGAATGATAAATTGGCAAAACATATTTTTGTTATGCATAAATAACACATAATATTTTACATTATACACAAGAAGCCGTTTTCTTATTTGTTTTCGGAAAGTTGTTTGTTGACATAAAATTATTCATTTGACGTTTCAATGATCATTTAAAATTTGACATTAGTATCAATAGTAAAAAAGTGCATTAACAATTGAAAGACTTTAATTCATTAAATCTTTAAAAGAAATATAATGACGTAAAAATAAAACAGATTTAATGAAATAAAAAATTACGAGCACGTATAACTTTTTTCCAAGTGCATTTAAATTAAAACATTGCTATTATGACTAAAAAATATATAATGTTGGCAGCATTGGATATATTTTTCTCAAATCAGAATAAACTTGAATAAAATTTATTAACTTGCAATTTAATTATGACGATACGTTTTTTGTTTACTTTAAAATAATTTCATAAATATTTTAGTTGTATTTAATAATTATGAAAATATTGATTTCTTAGTTATGTTTATAAAAAGCATAATTTGACTTTTATATTTGAATTTTGAAAACAATATTACGTAATATTCAAGGTATTCATAGACACAGTCTTCTATAATTATTGTGTAATAATAAAAATAAATTAAACATTACATAGTTAGTTGTTATTATTATTAAAAAAATATATTTGTGTTTAATATATTCTATATATCATATTTTCGAAAAATAATTAAATATGAAAATAATAAAACATAATTACTAACAGTTGGATATTAATTTAATACATATTATTATGTTTCTAAATTATTTTATCGTTATATCAATATATTTTTTAGATTAGATTACGTATTTTAAATATCGCTTATTAATTAAAATATATTTTAATTAAGAAAAAAAAATAAAACTGTGAAATTGTCTATTCCCACTTTTTTCGTAATGTTTGCAACTTCCGGTGGGAAATTAAGAATAAAACGCCCCGCGCCCGCGCCAATTCTCTTCCATTAACTTTTCGTCTGTTCACAGGGTAAGTCGATTTATATTTTATTATTAATTATTGCCTATTGGTCTCATATTGTACTTGGAGTGATTAATGATTTGAGTTTTATCTTTGTATTTATACATTTTTCTTACTAACAATTAAATTTATTACTTTAGGTAATTTTATAAAATATAAAAAGACTTCATTTCAATTCATGACGATTTATTCTTTTGTTTTTTTTCAATGGTTTAATAAAAACAAGTGATGTCTGATATTTAATGCTTTGTTTTTTTAAATATTCATTTATCGTTTTCAGTAACTTCGAGATTCTACGTGACTTCGTGCCTCAACATGTTCCAAGCATCATCTAGCAACAATGGCGGCAACGCAGCGGCAATGGCGTGCATCGCTACCGGTAAGCTTTATTCAATTTATTAGGTTTAGTCAATTAATATACCTACATATATTTTCATAAGGCTCTGTTAGGTAGGTAATCAATCACTTTTATCTTTTTTTTGTGCTAATTGAAATGTTCTGAATAAGTTGATACCTACTTTTAATAATAACTCAAAGATTTTTTTTTATAAAATTGGTATCTAATGTTTAACATCTTAATACCTACGTAATTACCGTTGTTGTCATGTGTGTCTATGTACCTTATAGGTTAATACAGAATAAAGTCATTTTCTTAAACATAAAATAGAATAGAAGATAATATTTTAAATATAATAATATGTATAAGTAAATGTAGTAGGTAATAAGTCGGTAAGTAATATATTTTTTTCCTGATTTGTTGTACTTAAATCGAAATGCGCGGGAATCGTGAACCGGCAACGCGCGCGACGAGCGGGCGCGCCGCGCGCCGCTGACGGCGTCGGTCGCCATTTTATGTGATAGATATATTTATTATAAAAATGAATTAGATATTAGGTAATTCATTCAAAATTTTAAATATCCTAAAATAGTAAAAATATTAATTATTATAAATCATGAAATTGCCTCTGATCATTCAAACACATGTTAGGTATATCAATGTTCTGTATTTTAACGTAGGTATGTTATAAGGATACATACCTACCTATTTTCTTTTCAATGAAAGCTTTCTGCCAGTGAGTAGTTAAAATTGGTCCAGACGCTTTGAAAATTTGTATGTAATTGAACGTATATTATATATTTTATTTTATATTTATTTATTTTTAACTTATCTGTGGGTATAGATAAAGTATGTATTGATATTTTCGGTTTAATTTATTATACATACAATTAATTATTGACATTCTTCACATTATGTAGCGAAGTTAATTTACACTATTATATTAGAAAACCAGTGACCTCGGCTTCGCACGGGTGCAATGGCGGCAGGCCGGTACCGCCGCAAACGCTATGGCCTATGTCCCGCAATTTTTAAATCTGTATTATTTTCGAAAATATTCACTTACATCATACGGTGTAGGGCCATATAGATCTATATTAAATGAACAATGTATTCAAGGTATTTAATTGGTTAAGGATTAATGCTGTATTAGTTAAAATCGCTTCGAAAATTAACCATTATTTGTCGTAAAAAGTAAATGACAAAAAAAGTTATTGTGGGTTATCCATAAGAGATAGACATATACATATTATATTATAACCATCACGGACTTTTCTATAGACCTTTTCAATGTTTACAATACTTAGTATATTATTATTTTGATAAAACTCGTAGGGTTCAGCCTGCATTTGCAATTTAAGCGGAAAAAATGCGTTTGAAAAAATTATTTGCGACATCACATTAGAAACCTCAAAAATAACAGTACTTCTCCACTATTTAATGGATGTTATTATACATATAAACCTTCCTCTTGAATCACTCTTATCTACCTATTAAAAAAAACCGCATCAAAATCCGTTGCGTAGTTTCAAAGATTTAAGCATACAAAGGGACATAAGGAAATAGGGACAGAGAAAGCGACTTTGTTTTATACTATGTAGTGATAGTGATGTAGGTAGGTACTTACTTTCAACATTAAAGCGAGATTTATAAACCAGGTTTTAGAATTACATAGGAGACGGAAGGACGACTATGTTGTATCATATACAAGTTATATATAACTTATATATGTATTTGTAATATGGATGGATTTTCGAAGCGATTTTAACTAATATAGCATTAATCCTTAACCAATTAAATACCTTGAATACATTGTTCATTTAATATAGATCTATATGGCCCTTTACACCGTATGATGTAAGTGAATATTTTCGAAAATAATACAGATTTAAAAATTGCGAGACATAGCGTTTGCGGCGGTACCGGCCGGCCGCCATTGCACCCGTGCGAAACCGGGGTCACTGGTTTTCTAATATAATATGGATGGCAATTATTAAATCATGTATAGGTATACATATGTATACCTATACATGATTTAATAATTGCCAATAACAGTATGTAAACTATTTCCATAAAATAATAACATTCCATCATATTACGTAAGTACATAGTTTTGATAGGATTAAAATTAACATGATAAATAATTCTAGATATGTTTAATTATACGAGTATAATATTATACTGAAACGTAGATCGTCGCGAATATTTTTTTTATAGATTGCGGGGTAAGGTAGAATGACGCCACATTTTCTATTCGTATTTCGTAGCGAGCTTAGTATTTTTTTTAGAGTAGTTTCGACTCCTTTTTCATCTTGGATCTCATTCTCAACCCATATCTAATCGACTTAATATTTTTGTGTTACGAAATTTTAGAAATGAAGTAGTGATTTCACTAGGGATACTTTCTTTAATATATTTCATACGGATTTGTATTTTATAATCATAGGTGCAACGCATTATTCTTTGTTTGGAACATTTCAATTTGCTTAACAAATTATAAATAAATTGTGCGGCATTATATGAATATTATGTTACTTCTGACCTGATAAAATCTCATTCTGTTTTTATTATTATTTTAATCGGTCAAATTATTATTAAAGGGTCAACGCATCAAGCCGATCCCCGGTTTAAGGGTAACAACGCACAATGTGTCGCGATGGCAACATGCGCGGCTGTTTACTCTTCTATTCTAAATAGAGCCGTATTTTCTCAGGAAAATATTGACACTATTTTAGACTTTGGTGACATGTTATACATTCAAGTAAGACCACTTGGGGTTGCGCATAATCATCCTCATTTATATCCTGAAGAATTGCCTTCTGATATACGTGTAGGGACCTATTTGGCTAATATTAAATCGATGGCAGACAACGATAGTTGGATCGACAACGGACTGTTTCCCACATGTGACAGCGACATAGCCACTTACACTTTACAATTAAAATTAATCCTAAAAAATAAAATATTTCACACTGCACATAACGACTCCACACATAGCTACCTTTTCACCGGCGCTAATAATACGATATCTTTTTGGAGGTCAAATAATTCATATTTTATTTTTAATAGCCATAATGTAGACGCGAATAATAAATACGTCCATAACTCGCATTCGGTAGGAGCCGCACGTCTCTTTCAGTGCAACAATTTAGATACTCTTGCAAAGTTTTTGTTTTGGAATCCGGCGTTTGGTAGTCAATATCAAATTCATAAAATTATTTTAAATAATTTTCATAGTGTAAATATTATTAATGAATTAGTTAGTGTAGACAACCAATTAGTTAATGTAGACGACCAATTAGTTATTGTAGACGACCCTAAATTGTCTAATTTAAAACCGATAGTTTTAGTTAATAAAGGTATACCCCCAAAATATGACCCTAAATTAAATTCCCTAAAACCAAAAGTTTTAATTCAAAATATTCGCGACCCTAAATTAACAACACTGACACCCGTTGTCTGCATAACAAAATTACCCGACGTTAGGATTATAGGTAAAAAACGCGGTAGACCGGCTAAATATAATAAATCTAAAGCACACAAACAAAACAATATAAACGTAGATTCGGATAGTTCATCAGTAAATTCAGTAGAAGTAGGACGTAAGAGGGGACGACCAGGTAGGCGATCTATAGATGCAGATTCTCATTTAAAAGCGGTCACAAAATATAATAAAAATCACCCCGAGATCCATAGGCAGGCGGTTCAGAAATATAACGCTAGCAATCCCGACATTCATAGGCAGGCCAGTCAAAAGTTTAGTGAAAGTAATCCAGAAGTTAATAGGCAAGCCGTTCAAAAGTATAGTCAAAGTAACCCAGAGGTTAATAGGCAAGCAGTAGATAAGTACAATCAAGTTAATCGAAATCTAGACGTGGAATTACGGAATTCCAACAATTTAATAGGTACAAAGAGTGGCGACGGCTTAACTGTCGTCAAATTGTATAGTTTTAAGAATATTTCATTATTAGATCGGGAGGCGTTTTTATGTAGGCACTGTAATGCTAGATTGTTCTTTGAGGAAAAGAATCGTATCAAGTGGTGCTGTGGGGCTGGCGCTTATAACGTTCAAAATTTCCCGCCTTTAAATGAACCATTTTATAGCTTTCCTTCTTTCTTGAATAAACCTAGGGCTTATAATAATTTATTTGCTTTTAGTGCTTTAGGCGTTACACACGGATTTCAACATCCGACAACGGGGATATCATTTTTAAAAATTCAAGGTAGGGTTTATCACAGAGTTTTTGATCTTGCGTACTCAGAAACTACTAACCCGGCTGGACTTTACATCTATGATAACAGTGAGCGAGAGAGCCTCGCTACAAATTTAAATTTAGATTTAACTGTCATTCGATCGATTACAAATTTCTTGCATAATCACAACCCTTATATAGAGTGCTTCAAGCGGCTGAGCCAAGAACCATCCGACCACGCACACCTCATTTTTGAGCACACCACACGACGCACACATGGTAACATTCTCGGTGATATGCCGTTGGGCAACGAGATTGCTGCCATTATAAGCAATGAGCAGGAGCGCTACATACCGCGCGCCATTGCAATCTGGAAAATTGGTGACAAAAAGCCTCACACAGTAGATATAATGCACCCCTTATATGAAACTTTTCAATATCCATTATTGTATCCGCACGGTAACCCTGGATGGTTTCCTAACAAAACGGACAATAATGGAGCAAAACTAACCCAAAACAAATATGTTAGATGTCTCCTTCTGAGCGAATCCCGTTTCAACGATTTTAATCGTTTGTCCGAAGAGTGGTTAGTTGATATGCAATGTAGGATTTTAGAAGAAAGACTTCGTTACCTGTATAACATCCAAAAAGGTAACACGGATAATGCTCTCCGTTCCGCTCCATTAAGAGAAGTAGAGTCAGTTTTACAGCAGATCAGTGTAGATGAGACTATTCGAGGGGAGGGTGGGGTTGTGCCTGGTAGAGTTTATTTGCCAAGTAGTTACACGGGGGGGCCTAGATATATGAAGCAAAAGTATATGGATGCTATGGCAGTAGTTAACAGATTAGGATTGCCATCTTTTCTTTTAACTTTAACTTGCAATCCCAAATGGCCTGAAATACAAAATTCAACAACAGGTCATCATAATACGCCTTCAATTTGTGCTAGAGTTTTTAATATTAAATTGCAACAACTTTTGAGGGATCTTCGCACAGGGGTTTGGTTTGGTAAAATTGTTTATATTTTATATGTAATAGAGTTCCAAAAACGGGGATTACCACACGCTCATATCTGTTTTGCAGTCGAGGGTGGTGGCCCCGTTCACGGTACTGATGTGGATAAATTTATTAGAGCAGATATTCCTGACGCTTCAGAAGTTGATGGAAAATTAAGAAAAGCTGTTTTAGATTACATGGTACATGGTCCATGCGGTCCGCCGCATAGGACAGATTTAAAATGTTGGGATAGTGAAAAAAAAAAAATGTACAAGCTATTTCCCAAAACCAGAGACAGAAGTCACATATTGTAATGATAAAGGGTTTATTAACTTAAAGCGTAATAGTAAGAATACAGCCACCATTAAATACAGAGGGAGGGATGTAGAAATTAGTGATTTGTGGATAGTACCATACAACGCTGCACTTCTTCTTAGATATGATTGCCATTTAAATTTAGAATCAGTGTCCACTCGAACAGTCATTAAATATCTCTTTAAATATATGACTAAAGGTCCAGACGAGGCTCGAGTCGCCATTGTTCCGGAAGAACTAAAAAATAACGAAATAGAACAGTACGTCACAAAACGATACATCGGTTCTGGTGAGGCTGCTTGGAGAGTTTTTGAGTTTGACGTTACGGGACGTGAGCCCACTGTAAAGATGTTAGATGTTCATTTAGAAAATCATCAGTCTATTTTTTTTAAGGCGGGAAATGAATCGCGTGCTGTTCAAAATTCAAATTCGGATCTCATCACGTATTTTAATCGTCCCCTCGGTGAAGAATTCGATAGTTTAACATATTTAGATTTTTACGAGAGGTATATCGTTCATTCCAGCCGCCCCTCAACAAAAAATACAACCATTTATAATATGACCAACGGCAAATTTTTGACGAAAAGACAGAGGGGAGAAATAGTGACGCGTTTATTTTGGGTCGCGCCCAACAGAGGTGAACAATTTTATTTAAGATTACTGTTAGCTTTACACCCCTGCCGTAGTTACAGGGATCTTTATAACTTGGGTGGTCCAAATTGTAACACATTCCAGGAGGCCACTAAAGCCGTTGGTATCGCCAACGATGAAGCCGAATACGAGATAGCTATGCAGGAAGCTTCATGTTTTTTGACCGGACCACGCCTGCGTAACTTTTTCGTATTATTGGCTGTTAACGGGGTAGCAGTAGCGACACTGTGGGAAAAATTTAAAAATGAGCTAGCTGAAGATATACTTAACCGCGTAAATAACGATCCGGATAGAGCGTACACCCAGGCCTTGGTTCAAATTGACCGTCTATTGCGAAAACATGGTTCGTGTTTGTTAGAGCAAGGTTTGCCTGACGCGCACGATGACACCACCGAACTAGGTCGTGAGAAGGCTCTACACCAGGGGTTCCCAACCTTTTTTTGTCTACTGCCCACTTTAAGAATAAATTATTTTTTAACGCCCCCCTTTTTAAACATACTTAAAAACCGCTAAGTACTTATAACTGATTATTGAAACACAACTTTATAGTATCTTTTATTGAAAATAAAACAAACATAATCAATTCTTATATAAAAACTAATGTGAAGGTTGAATCTGATGCTGTTCAATAAGTTTGTTGATATCAGGTTCCAATTTACTCAAAAACAGCCGCAAGTCGCCACGTTCGGTAACACGCAAACGATTTCTCTTTTTAGTAAGCAGCGTTGCCACAGCACTAAATCCACGTTCACACAAATATGACGATGGGAATGCTATCAAGAATCGTTGAACAATTGACCACAATCCAGGGTACAATTGCGGGATCGGTTTTTGTAGCCAAAATTCTTGATATCCATTTTTGAACTTGATTTTTGTTTCTTCGTTTGTTGTCAATTCTATAAGTTCTTCTTCCAGCTGAGGTGACATTGCTGTGTTGACATTTGAAAACGGATCCAACACCCAGTCTGGTATTTCCAAGTTTAAAATGTCCTGGTATCGTTCGGTGAAGTCAATGTGGAGGTTTTCCAAATGTTGGCAGTAGGCAAACAAGTCGTCGTTACTGCAGAATACTGATAAATTCGGAAAATTGTGAAACTCACGTCTGCCCATATTCTTTTTGTGCAGAAGCAGTTTAGCTGCAAAAGCAGCAACGACATTTTTTGTTTTAATTAAATTTAGTTCATCGCCTTGCAGTTGGAGGTTCATGTCGTTGAACAATTTATACAGGTCTGTCATGTAAGCTATATCATTCTTTGATGTTATGAGCTTGTTGCGCAGTTCTGTATCTTTAGTTTCCAAGAACTCTATCACAGAGTCAAACAGGTTGTAAAATCGAATCAGACAATTGCCTCTTGACAGCCAACGAACTTCAGTATGAAGCAACAAACGGTTGAAATCTTCGTCATTAGTAGCACAAAGCTGATGAAATAATCTATCATTCAAAGAGCTGCTACGGATTTTATTGACTGCTTTGATGACATATTGCAGTGATTGAAATAGTCGTTCACTTAAGTTTCTAGCAACCAAATGTTGTCTATGAATAACGCAATGTATAGCAAAGACATCTGGAATTTTATTCTTTAAGTACGCTATGAAGCCTTTATGGCGCCCTGTCATAGCCGGAGCGCCATCCGTAGCAACTGATATAATATTTTTCAAAGGAATCTCTTTCTCTTCACAAAACTTTTCCAATGTATTGAATGTGGTTTCGCCTTTTGTATCTGTCTCCAAATTTCTGGCAAACAATAGTTCTTCACGTATTTTCTCATCTTTAATAAACCTCCCGTAAGATAGCAACAACGCTTCATTAGTTGGTAAAGTGGACTCATCGAGCTGAATTGAGAATTGACTAGTCCTCAGATGATTGCACAATGATTCTTCAATGTTTTCAGCCATTTCATCAATTCGTCTTTGCACAGAATTATTACTCAAAGGAATTTTTCGGATAATATCTGCGGCCGGTTTATGAAGCACAGTAGTTATTACTTCCTTTATTGCTGGCAAAATTAACTCTTCTCCGATGTTGTGTGGTTTGCCTTTTTGAGCAATTAACAAAGAGATATTGTACGAAGCTCGAAGTCCGTCGTCATCTTGCTTAGCAGCCGCCGAAAATAGTTTTGATACACTTGGCTGAGTATTATGCTTCTTCTCTAGGTCTTGAAAAAATGCTACATTCTTGTCTTTCTTATCTGGATGCATTTTATTCAAATGATCTTGCAGTCTTGAAGGCTTCATTGCTTCGTTCGAAAATGTTTTTAGACATAGAAGACACAAAGGCGACGACGGGTTTGTGGGATTTTCAATAAATCCGAATTTAATATATTCCGCAGAGTATTGCCGTCTCTTCTTTTTTACTTCCGACATTGTTTTGTTTTGAGAAATACGTAAGTGTTGAAATCAAGTACTGCTTATCTATTATGCGCGAAACCGCAAATGAAAATAAAATAAATTTACGTCGTTTATATAGGATTGCATAAGCAGCACGCACCAACAGGAATAAGACATCAAACGTGCATAAACTCGTTTATCTCATTCGACGCCCAATCGTACTCGACAAGCAAGAACAAGTATTATAGAACCAGCCGATTGATACAGGAATGTACAAATCGGATTATTTAACAAAAACTTGTTAAAACATGATTGCCCGCGGTCTATTATATCGAACCGATTTTGAGCTATATCTTAATTAATATTAGTTGATGTTCACAAGATGTCGACTCTCGAAGTCGAGAGCTCAGTCGGTTTCTAAGAGTCTTCCTAGCTAGGTAGATGAAATTATAAATCGACCCCAAAGCCCTACACAACGCCCCCTTTTTTTTCTGGGTCTCTTACCGCCCCCCTTTAGGCCTGCAGCGCCCACAAGGGGGCGTTATCGCCCACGTTGGGAAAGACTGCTCTACACGATGCAGACGGGTTACGCGAATTTGTGGATGTTTGGACGCCCAAGCTGTCTCATGACCAGCGGCAAGTGTTCGAATATGTGCAAAATTTGCTCACTGATCACGGTTTTCGCAATAGTAACGAAAGTGCTATTTATATAGACGGTCCGGCAGGCACTGGTAAAACGTTGCTATTAAATACGATAGCAGCGTACGTGAGGGGCGTACTCAACGGTGTAGTTTTATGCACAGCGAGTTCAGGTATTGCCGCGCAGAACTATGACGGCGGTATGACTGCGCACAGTATGTTTAAGTATCCGTTAAGCGCTATTGACGATTTAGGCTATTGGTATGTAACAAACGGAACCCAGAGAGCTGAACTCATACTACACTCCGATTTAATCATTTACGACGAAGCGCCGATGGTACACAAGTACCTCATTCATTTGTTAGATAGGTCTTTGCAAGACTTGACAAAGTCTAATAAAAGTTTCGGGGGAAAGGTTATCATTTTTGCCGGAGATTTTCGTCAGATTCCGCCCGTAGTTACGAACGCCAAGTGTCATTCAGATATATTTAATGCTTCAGTAAAATCATCGCCCTTATGGCAGAGTTTAAAGACGTTTTCACTAACTACACCTCAGAGGTGTAGTGAAGATAGTGTTTTTTCCGATTTTTTACTTCAAATAGGTTCAAATAATTTGCCTTTACATTCGGTAAAGGTCGGTAGATCTTGTCAAAATTTAATAGACCTTTCACTTTTATCATTTACTACTGATTTAAATGAGTTAATTAATTTTGTATTTTCGGATTTCCTTTTAGAAAACGAGCCAGAAGTTTGTATAGGTAGGGCCATTCTTTCGACACACAACTCCAATATTAGAGAAATAAATAGGACTGTATTAGACCGTTTGCCAGGCGACCTTTTACATTTCTATTCAGTAGATAAAACGGCTACGGATGACACTGACGAATTGTATTTAGGCGTAGACGTGTTGAATAGTATGCACCCTAAAGGTATACCAGAACACGATCTCACTTTAAAAGTAGGATGTATTTGTATAATAATTCGTAACCTTAGTTTTTCAGATCATTTAGTTAATGGTACAAAAGTTATAATCGAAGCGACTTCACCTCGATTAATAACAGTTCGCAAACCGGGAATAGCCGAATTGTTTTTTATACCGCGAATCATGTTTAAAGCCCCCATTGATCATAATAGTCCAATAGAAATGTGTCGATTGCAATTTCCCCTTCAGGTGTGTTATGCAATGACCATTCACAAGAGTCAAGGCCAAACCATTAATAGGGTTGGCATAGATTTAAGATCGGACGTATTTAGTCACGGACAGTTGTACGTGGCATTAGGTCGCGTACGGGATAGGAACGATTTAATGCTTCTTGTACATAGGGAAAAATTAATCAACGGTAAACCTTACGTAAATAACGTCGTCATTCCACAGTTACTTTAGGGATTTCCCACCATACATTACACTATTCACTTTGCTTGGTAGATTGACGAGTTACACTTGCAAGCATTACACACTCGGCTTCCTGGAATGAAATTGTTCACCTCCGTTCTATATCAGAAATCAATTATTAAAATCAAATCATGTTGCCAACGTTTACATTGTGCGTATTTTTTATGAACTCTTATCATCACGACGCTAACATTAAAAAACGAATTGATTCTACGTTAAAGTTGAAACACTGTGTAACAAATTATTTGTATTAAAGTAAAATGCGAGAGCGAATGTATAAGTTTGTTATTGGTTTTAAGGTTGTATGCGCATTGTCGAGTATTTATATGTCAGTGGCGGTGACAGTAATTTATAAAATTGACTGAACTTTTCTTATATATAATAATGCTATGGATATGTAAAGTCATAGCAGCTGCTTGGTTCATAGGAATTTAAATGGATTTGAATGGACCTTATCGGCTCGGTGACAGGTGGAAATGCGTGTCGAGAGTCCTCTGCAAGGCGGTAGGTCGTGAGTTCCGGAGCCGGCGGCCGGCCGTGGGAGGCGCAGGAGCGACTCTGTCGCAGAGGTGAGTGCGGTGCCCTAAGTCGCTTTGCATTGGCGCTGCGTCGCGCCTGCAGCGATGGCGGTGACTAGATGTAGACAGTGTCGAAACAATAGAATATTACGATTGATAATACGGGGCGTTTCTCTCAAGTTGTATGTATTAATATTTATATTACATCTCATATAATATGTCATAATTGTGCTAACCTAACCAAAATATTTGCGTATTTGAAAAAAATGGACAGATCACGGATACACAAAATAAAAACAATTTTATGTTCCTATAAATAATTGTTATTTATTCTAAGTATCAAATTTGATAAATGTTGAGTGAATTTTATCATTATCATGTAAACAAAATTTAAATGGATACGTTTATTAATATTATTTTATTAATATACCGTGAAATATTCATAAAACGAAAGATGTCATTTACTTTAAAAGTCAAAGCAGTATCATGAATGGTCGGGAACCTTCAGAGGCTGGGAAATGTTACCCAGGCTTTTATTTTTCTCTTTTTCATATAAATCGCATTTTACTTTCCCAAAATCTGGTACATCTCAGTAAAATGAGCATTCTTTCGATTTCTTTTGCTGCAATGATTTCGCAGTGGGATTATGTTGTAGGCAATAAAAAGACAAAAAAAGCAAACAGAATATTGTTCATTGACAATTAAATAAAAATAATCATATTTTTACATTTAAGTTGTGCTTAAAATTCAGTGATTTAACTTTATTTACCATGGTTATTTCCGAGATACCAAATTAGGCTTATTTTTCCGAAATTAACCGAATAGAAATAATATTTATTAACTATCAAATTATGTGGTAATATAAAATGTGCTAACCCTAAGCTTCTTTTGATGCTGAGCAATGTTGTAAAATATAGATCGCTACATTATTAGGTAATTTTGCCCACCATTGTAACTTTTGTTTAAAACAACCTTCAGTGGTAGTTATAATAATTTCAAACGTTATTTAATAACATATTATGAGTAAAAGTAACCTGTGTTTTCGCCATCATGCACAAACTATCAACTTGAATTTTCACCATTTTTTTTCCCGCGAAATGACACATGATATTCAATGAGTTACAACAAGTTGCTGATTTAAATTAGCGACACACACAATAGGCAGTGTTGACAGACAAATTAACCAACTATTTTACACCAAATACTTTGAATGTTGCCAAAGTATGAAGGTATTTTAGAAATTTAAAAATTTGCATGAAGTGTTCTTCAAAGCAAAGCTGATGGACCCATTGTACGCCAATGATCAAATTTTCAGTACCCAACCACTATATTAATTTACCTATGATTATTTTTTTAGTATTATTATTTATCAAAATACAATCTCGATGCCATAAAGCATTGGTAGCACATCTCGTCTCTCTTTGCTTGAAGTGTTCTTCAAAGCAAAGCTGATGACCCATTGTACGCCAATCATCACATTTTCAGTACCCAACCACTATATTATAATACCTATGAATATTTTTTTTAGTATTAATTTATTATTTATCAAAATACAAACTCGATACCTTAAAGCATTGGTAGCACATCTTGTCTCTCTTTGCTTGAAGTGTTCTTCAAAGCAAAGCTGATGACCCATTGTACGCCAATCATCACATTTTCAGTACCCAATCACTATTAATTTATCTATGAATATTTTATTAGTATTATTATTTACCAAAATACAAACTCGATGCCATAAAGCATTGGTAGCACATCTTGTCTCTCTTTGCTTGAAGTATTCTTCAAAGCAAAGCTGATGACCCATTGTACGCCAATCATCACATTTTCAGTACCCAACCACTATATTATAATACCTGTGGGGCATTTCACGCCAAGCGGACACAGATTTCAGGGTCAGGTTTCAGATTTCGGTTATATTTTATTATGTTACACCTGTATATATCCTCGGTATGTATACGAAAAATTTTTGCATTTAGAAGCTTAGTTTTCAAAATACAGGTCTTTGAAGATGTCAGTAAGCGCGAGGTATGGGGGACTTTGAATGTAATTATCAGTTCAAGAAAAGTTATTTTTAAATAAATTGATGACTGAATAATATACCCCATGAAATAAACTTTTTATGCTCATATTTCGAATTTCGAATTTATATTAAAATTCCTTAGAAAAATAAAAAAATATTTTTCTTTGTCATTTTTTACAAACTTTGCGTATTTTTAATTTTTTTAAAGATCATTAAATAAATAGCTTATATTATGCTTAAACTTCATGCAAAGTTCTAGAGTGGTCATCGCAGAAGTTTAGAAGCTACATGTATTATAATGTCGAAGCGCGGCAATATCCCCATACTAGCGCCTAGCGCGACGCACTGCAATATTCATAGAAACGGGGACAAAAAATAAATTCTAGAAATTTGAATTAAATGAAGTGTCAACAGATAGGTCTTTAAAAATTGATTAGAGGTTTATAAATAAGTTTTATGCTAAAATAAATAATTGACGAGATATACGTATTCAAAGTCGTAAAAATGTCATATTACTTTACTGATTTTTTTTTTTTAAGAAAACTAAAGTAATATTTTCTTGCTTGTTATTTACCACTATAAAATCTTATTAAAACCTGAAACGGTGTTATTAACTAACTATAATGAGATAAATACTGCAGTACGGTGCGCTAACCAACTAAGCGCTAGTATGGGGATATTGCCGCGCTTCGACATTATAATACATGTAGATTCTAAAGTCCTGCGATGACCACTCTAGAACTTTGCATGAAGTTTAAACATAATATAAGCTATTTATTTAATGATCTTTAAAAAAATTAAAAATACGCAAAGTTTGTAAAAAATGACAAAGAAAAATATATTTTTATTTTTCTAAGGAATTTAACTATAAATTCAAAATTCGAAATATGAGCATAAAAAGTTTATTTTATGGGGTATATTATTCAGTCATCAATTTATTTAAAAATAACTTTTCTTGAACTGATAATTACATTCAAAGTCCCCCATACCTCGCGCTTACTGACATCTTCAAAGACCTGTATTTTGAAAACTAAGCTTCTAAATGCAAAAATTTTTCGTATACATACCGAGGATATATACAGGTGTAACATACTAAAATATAACCGAAATCTGAAACCTGACCCTGAAATCTGTGTCCGCTTGGCGTGAAATGCCCCCTATGAATATTTTTTTTAGTATTAATTTATTATTTATCAAAATACAAACTCGATACCATAAAGCATTGGTAGCACATCTTGTCTCTCTTTGCTTGAAGTGTTCTTCAAAGCAAAGCTGATGACCCATTGTACGCCAATCATCACATTTTCAGTACCCAACCACTTAATTAATTTATCTATGAATATTTTTTTAGTATTATTATTTATCAAAATACAATCTCGATGCCATAAAGCATTGGTAGCACATCTCGTCTCTCTTTGCTTGAAGTGTTCTTCAAAGCAAAGCTGATGACCCATTGTACGCCAATCATCACATTTTCAGTACCCAACCACTATATTAATTTACCTATGAATATTTTTTTTAGTATTAATTTATTATTTATCCAAATACAAACTCGATACCATAAAGCATTGGTAGCACATCTTGTCTCTCTTTGCTTGAAGTGTTCTTCAAAGCAAAGCTGATGACCCATTGTACGCCAATCATCACATTTTCAGTACCCAATCACTTTATTAATTTATCTATGAATATTTTATTAGTATTATTATTTATCAAAATACAAACTCGATGCCATAAAGCATTGGTAGCACATCTTGTCTCTCTTTGCTTGAAGTGTTCTTCAAAGCAAAGCTGATGACCCATTGTACGCCAATCATCACATTTTCAGTACCCAACCACTATATTATTTTACCTATGAATATTTTTTTTAGTATTAATTTATTATTTATCAAAATACAAACTCGATACCATAAAGCATTGGTAGCACATCTTGTCTCTCTTTGCTTGAAGTGTTCTTCAAAGCAAAGCTGATGACCCATTGTACGCCAATCATCACATTTTCAGTACCCAACCACTATATTATTTTACCTATGAATATTTTTTTTAGTATTAATTTATTATTTATCAAAATACAAACTCGATACCATAAAGCATTGGTAGCACATCTTGTCTCTCTTTGCTTGAAGTGTTCTTCAAAGCAAAGCTGATGACCCATTGTACGCCAATCATCACATTTTCAGTACCCAACCACTATATTATTTTACCTATGAATATTTTTTTTAGTATTAATTTATTATTTATCAAAATACAAACTCGATACCATAAAGCATTGGTAGCACATCTTGTCTCTCTTTGCTTGAAGTGTTCTTCAAAGCAAAGCTGATGACCCATTGTACGCCAATCATCACATTTTCAGTACCCAATCACTTTATTAATTTATCTATGAATATTTTTTTAGTATTATTATTTATCAAAATACAAACTCGATGCCATAAAGCATTGGTAGCACATCTCGTCTCTCTTTGCTTGAAGTGTTCTTCAAAGCAAAGCTGATGACCCCCTGTACGCCAATCATCACATTTTCAGTACCCAACCACTATATTAATTTATCTATGAATATTTTATTAGTATTAATTTATTATTTATCTACTGAATGAACTATATACTGAAGCCCTATGCTTCTTGAGGAGATAAAGGAACAATCATCAACATTATTTTATTATAAGTATCGAAATATAAACTCAGCACCATAAAACATAAGAGGTACATCTTGTCTCCTCTTTTCTATTCAAAGCAAAGCTTATGATTGGGTATAATAATATTCAACATTTTCAGTACTTAAATTGTAAATTATACCCGAATCCTCATAAATTGAAACTTTGATTACAGATTATATATTATAATAATCACACCTGCGCAAAGCATGCATATGCATTTACGAGTATTTTATGTAGGGATGTAACGATACATGATTTTGCCGATACGATACCGATATTTGTAATCAAATATCGGCGATACCGATACCGATACCGATATCGATGGCTTGGTAGAAAAATAAATAGTGAATTATGCATAAAAGTTACCAACATTTAACAGAGACTCAACTGTAAATCGTATTCTTTTAAATAACAATGCCAAATCAAAAAACAAGAAAACCATTTATTTGAGTATTATTATTTTGCAAAGTCAGTTAAACTTTAAGTTATACACATACAATCAGTTCCTAATAAAAGTTTACTATTGGTAGAGTTTTTTCAAAAAACAAAGTGCGCACGCGCGGGCGGCCTCCCGCATCGTTCATTGGGCGCGGTTTTTTGAATGGTTTGATATCGGTATCGGTTGTTTTATAATCGGCGATACCGATATATCGGCTTGCCGATTATATCGGCCGATATATCGGTATCGGTATCGTCACATCCCTAATTTTATGTAAAAAATATTGTAACAAGAATATGGTTATTCATCACATCGAATAAATTCAAGCGTTTGTTACTAACGTAAATAATATAAAGGGTGGCAGTTTCACTTCTTAGATTATTTCGTATGCCTTTAATTTGCATAAATTAAAATGTATTTTTAATTATTCTATTTAAAACGGCAAATTGTTTAATAGCTACCAAAAAAAATACATAAAAAATATCAGAAAAAAGAAATATACAAAAAAACACACAAAAAAGAACAAAAACAAAAAAAAATATCAGAAAAAAAGAAATATACAAAAAAGACAAAAAAAAACACATAAAAGAACAAAAACAAAAAAAAAATAACAAAAAAAGAACGAAAAAATAATAATGATAGAACATCAAGAATATATTTGCCGCATCAACGAAACAAGAAACAAATACTGGAATTACATACGTTATCTAATTAAAATAGCCATTTTACTATTATAATAAACAGTCATAGCCATTTTACTATTATAGAAAGCAATGAAAACATTGGTCAGACGCAATAGCCAAACAAACATGAGTGACATGATGACTTTTTCTCACTCCAAAAATGTCTCGAAGCTGACAAAAGAAATTTTCTGTTCACCAAAGGAAACGTCGTAAGTGGACAAAATCCTTGATAAAAGCCATTGTAATCAAAACATAAGAAAATTGACTATCACAGTGAAAGTTCACGGTAAATATAATATATGTAATTAAAAAAAATGGCATTATGATCCAGTTGCCGTCGTATGTGAGGTCACAAAGTTTTGGAACTAAACTGAAGTGCAAATTATAACCGAACGAACATGAAACTAAAATCCTAATATTAACGACATCAAATACAACACTGAAGGCTATGCTTTTATGATTGATTTGTATGATAATATTTTCTGAAACGACATCCAAACAAGAACATGAATTCTATCCGGTTGCTGATCGCACTCGCTGGGCTTCCCAAAAGGGTCTCACCCGGTGGGGTTGATCGCACGGATCCTGCAAGCGAGTGGAGTTAATGAATTTTAATTTACATAAAAATACTTGACTGTATTCAGTATTGAAGTATGGTGGAATAGTTCGATATATATGTGAATAGCGTTTATTTAGTAATTCCAGTATTTTGAATCACCTCAATCAAGCAAGATCAAGATTTATTTTATAATTTAGTATAAAAAAATGTATTCGTATAAATTTATTCTTTTATCTCGTTTTAAATGGAACTAAAGTTTAAAACAAATGTTGGTTGTCGATTATTATGTACTTATGAAAAAAAAATATATTAATATACACGTTACGTTGTCAACAGTTATTTTAAAATAAATTAAAGTTATAATATTGTAATTCGTATTGCAAAAATAAAAACTTTCTTCCTTACTTTTACTCTGCCTTCTCTTCTTCGAGAGAAACTTTATTGAATTAAAGTATCAGGCAACTCTTCTATTTTTTCGCTATACCTTCTTATGTAACTCGCCCTTTTCGTTTCGTGTTATTTAATTACACCACTGTGCCTATTCTTCTTTCTCTTCTTTATATCTTCTCTAAATTCTTCTTAATGCGTTATAGTTTATACTATGTGTAATTTAAAAGAAGTCAACGTTAACCTGTAATATTAAGAACTCATTGTATATAAAGTACATACTATCATTATGTAAAATACATTTTATCTTAATGTACCTAATGTTGGAATACAGCTGGTCGACTGGTTATTTATTTTGTAATTTGAAACATTTCATTGCTTGCTTACTTTTATCGTACAAACTCCAAACCTAAATCGAGAACTGAAGAATTGTTATACTAACTACAATCAATTGCTTTTTCACATGCATATAATATATTATCTTTAAAATATAATTTTAGTTTTTATTAGATACATAAGTAGAATATTTATGTTTACGTATCACCTATAAGTTTTTGTTATTAACAATATTTTATTAAGACAATGTAAAATGTATGAAATACTCTAAGAGTTGAAAACATCTTTTGTTAGTATGATAACCATATTCTTGAATATTTTCCAACGAAAAAAAAAACTACATTATCAAAAACAATTAATCAATATCATAATTACTTCGAAAATGCATAGTGTCTTATTGTGATTTTTTTACCAAGGATATCTTTGCCCGAAGATCAATTCATAAGTCAATTTTTAAATTGCAAGAATACCTTCACACTGGCAAACATTCAAAGTATTTGGTGTAAAATAGGTTCTATGTCTGACAACACTGCCGTATGTGTCGCTAACTTAAATTAGCAACTTGTTGTAACTCGTCGAATATAATGTGTGATTTCGCGGGCAAAAATGGTGAAAATTCAAGTTGATAGTTTGCGCATGATAGCGAAAACACAGGTTATTTTTATTCATAATATGTTATTAAATAACGTTTGAAATGTTATTACTACCACTGAAGGTTGTTTTAAACAAAAGTTACAATGGTGGGCAAAATTACCTAATAATTTAGCGATCTATATTTTACAACATTGCTCAGCATCAAAAGAAGCTTAGGGTTAGCACATTTTATATTACCACATAAATTGATAGTTAATAAATATTATTTCTATTCGGTTAATTTCGGAAAAATAAGCCTAATTTGGTATCTCGGAAATAACCATGGTAAATAAAGTTAAATCACTGAATTTTAAGCACAACTTAAATGTAAAAATATGATTATTTTTATTTAATAGTCAATGAACGATATTCTGTTTTGCTTTTTTTGTCTTTTTATTGCCTACAACATAATCCCACTACGAAATCTTTGCAGCAAAAGAAATCGAAAGAATGCTCATTTTACTGAGATGTACCAGCTTTTTGGAAAAGTAAAATGCGATTTATATGAAAAAGAGAAAAAAAATGCCTGGGTAACATTTCCCAGCCTCTGAAGGTTCCCGACCTTTCATGATACTGCTTTGACTTTTAAAGTAAACGACATCTTTCGTTTTGTGAATATTTCTCGGTATATTAATAAAATAATATTAATAATCATATCCATTTAAATTTTGTTTACATGATAGTGATAACATTCACTCAACAATTACGTTTTACATCTCACTACGACAACATATTGGCTGCATCATATCGATCGCTTGGCTTCATCCTACGGTGCTCCAAAGAATTCAAGGATCCTAAAACAGCGCTTGTACTTTACAACAGCTTCGTTCGTAGTCGTCTGGAGTATTGTTGTACAGTCTGGAACCCAACTTATCAAACGCATATAAATCGGATCGAGCGTTTACAAAAATTACTGGTCCGTTGTCTAACATTCAGAACTGGAATTGGTAAAACCGGCACATGTTATCTGGACAGACTCAATAACTTCAAGATGTTGACCTTAAAAATTCGACGTACAATGTTAAATATATTTTTCTTATATAAAATAATTAATAATAGTATTGATTCTTCTGAATTATTGGGCAGAATATGTATTAATGTCCCCGCCAGGATCCCTCGATATCCCTGCGCTATACTCAGAACTCCTCCATTTCGAACAAACTTAGGGAAGCATTCCCCAATAGTTAGAATTACCCATGAGTACAAGGTTGTTGCAGCAAAGTCGCGTGAAATTGATATATTTCACAATTCACTTGCGGTATTCAAGCGTATTCTTAATAAACATTTCAATGAAACATGTCGATAAGCACCATACTATTAACAATAAATAAAGTGTAAATATGTAATAATAATAATAGTAGTCAGCATTAGTTTTTTAATTAGTAATTAGTAATATTAGTAAAAACGATATTATTGCAAATTTGTTTTGGATCTACTTTGGTAAATTATTATTTGTTTTTTTGTATTTCCTGCATCAGAAATTGTATTTCATTTTTTCATTAAACTAACATGATATTGTTATCCGTTTAAATATATGATTGTTGTAATTTCCTATAAGTAAAGAAACATATACTTATTGTTATTATACGATAAGCTATTTTAGTATTAAGAGTTTATAAATTATGTTTTCTTTGTTGGAAATTCTTAATAAAAATAAAAACATTTATCAAATTTGATACTTAAAATAAATAACAATTATTTATAGGAACATAAAATTGTTTTTATTTTGTGTATCCGTGATCTGTCCATTTTTTTCAAATACGCAAATATTTTGGTTAGGTTAGCACAATTATGACATATTATATGAGATGTAATATAAATATTAATACATACAACTTGAGAGAAACGCCCCGCATTATCAATCGTAATATTCTATTGTTTCGACACTGTCTAAACATCTAGCCACCGCCATCGCTGCAGGCGCGACGCAGCGCCAATGCAAAGCGACTTAGGGCACCGCACTCACCTCTGCGACAGAGCCGCTCCTGCGCCCGCCGCGGCGCGCGCCGGCCCGGCCACGTCTCGCCGCCGAGCGAGGCCGCTCGCGCGCAGCTCCGCCCGACACCGGCCCGGTACCGTCCGCGGATCCATTCCTTCCGTTGGACTAAAAGCGCCCGCTATCGTCTTTCATGATCCATCGTTATTCTATATTCGAAGGGCTATCATTTCATTTTTATAAATTGCATCACGTCCGACGTATATTTACAGTACAACGCGTTACATCATTACTTCTAATATCGTACTTTTACATTCGCTGAGCGCATTTTACAGTAATATTTAAATATTTTGTCTCGCTATGCTTCAATTTTCTATGTAGATCAATCAATTTTGTTTTTTAACATAAACTTACATGCACAACACAAACTATATTTTTGTGTACATAAAATCAATTAAGTTTAGTTTATAGGTATATAGACTAGAGTAAACTAGAGTAAATTAATTTAGATCGTGTAAATTATTGATGTAGAATGTAGATATTTTATTCATACATTTTATTTACGTGTATACCTAAGTATGTATTTTTGATAGAATCATGGTTATATTTATTTAATTTTATTTTATTACACGCATAACGCTTTACTTAAACACGTGTCAATCATATACACACTTTACAATTTTTATTTCTTTTATAGTTAAGTATAATAGTAGTAATTAGTGTATATCGAGTACTTAGACGGTAGTTAGGTAACTCCGCCTGTGTTTGAGGGTGAATAGAATAAATTTTATGAGATTATTTTATTCTACCTCATCGCAGCCAGTCCCAAGCCTGGATAAAGGAGGAGGTGGTAGTTTTGCATTAATACAGAAAGTTTCAGATATAATTTGCTCAGTATGATGTGAAACACCTCGCTGCCAGTCAAAAAAATTGAAAACAGTGTTCCTTTTTGCGGATATTTGTCATAGGTTTATATTATCTTTTATAATCTTCTTATTATCTTTCTAAATTTATGATACAACTTATATATTTCATATTTTCCAGATCGCAGAAGACGGACAAACACAAAATAATAGGTTTAATATGACAACATTAAATCACAAGTTAAGTACATATATTATATTTGTTTGGCATAATTCCTGTTTGTCTAAAAAGGAGCATTAAAAAAACATAATATCTTGATTAAGTTTAGATAACAAAAGTATGGATGGAAAACTCTCAATAAATTTAAAAAAAGTGTATTAAAACGTTTAAAATGATTGCCAGTGATAAAAAATGAGGATAATCAAATATTTTATAAATGTTTTTTTTTTTCAGAAACGCCACAATTGAATCCCAGTAGAAATAGGAAAATATAAAAGACCAGTTTCATCCATAGGAAGAAAGATACTACTTATTTTACCAATAAAAGGACTTGAGGGCAAAATATTTTACATATTAGGTACATATAAAGTTTTGATGAAGAATATCAAGTTAAGTACATAATACATTTATTGACCTAATTCCTGTTTGTGAAACATTTAAACTGCATAAATATAATAAATAAAACACATCATGATTAAATTTACATTTTAATCGACTTCGAAATTGGACTTATTCTCTTTTTCGCTTTGTTACATCATAATTTTTCACTGGGAAAACCGATTTTGAGAATTCTTTTTTTTATTTGAAAGCTGCCTGCAATGTGGTGGTCCCAATTATTTGATTTAGTTTTGACAAATTGAAGGTTTTCATTAAATGTGGTTTTTTTTTTCAGAAATGCCACAAATTACTCTATAACATAAAGACAATTTCATCAGGAGGAGGAATGACACAACCAATAAAAGGAATAATTGAAGTCAAAATATTGTACATATTATATAAAACAGGCTTCTAATCACCATTTAAGTATGTTAATTATATTTTTGACCTAATTTTTGTTTATAAAACGATCAAACTACATAAAGTATTGATCAAAAATAGTTTCCTCAATGCAACCTCTGTTACTATTAGAACAAAATATATTTTTTTATAAATTTATACTATTTTAACTATATTTGTTGTAAAATACATTAAAATCTTTAATTTCTAACTATAAAACTCTCGTCACAAACAATAAGTTTTATAATAAACATCGCTGTTAAAAACCAAAGTTGTGACTTTCAAGAATTCATATTATATCTATTCATAAATTGAATTTCAATCTAATCTTTATTATGGACTATTCTTGATTTTTGATTGATACTCATACTCATGCATGTGAAAAAGGATAACAAAAATATGCATTCATATTTTAAACAATTTCAGCCAGACGCGCCAGGTGCTCAAAGCAGCGTCACTAAGAAGAAACACGTGAAAGCACGAAACAGACCACCATCGTGCTCCGTGGAAGATCCGCATTCTTACGCTCCTATTGGTCTTAGCAAGATGTTATATTATATGTTTAGCCTTTAATATGTTGATCCGACCTGTTTTTATAATATTTATTCAAAATTTTAAGTTTATCCATGCACTACTGTTTACGTCTAGCCCGGGGTAGCATATTTTTTGCTTCGATTATTATTTTGTAAATCGCACCCAAAAAATATTCAAGTGTATTTTCCTACGTTTTTTTTATGTATAGATTTTATTTAAGTAGTATGAAAAAATGTATTACTGTTACCATTAGTTGAATAATATAGTCATGTTAATAAAACCATTTTAGTTTCAATTATTGTTGTTTTATTCGCAATTCAAAAATAATTATTATTATTGATTTTATGAAACTAAATTTTGATATAATATGTAAATAATCTATGAAGATAGCTGTTTTATTATTGAAATAATTAAAGTTTTGATTAGATAAATTGCCTATCATCTACTACACAAGACAATGTTTAGTACTTATTACCTACTTAAAATTAGCTTTTTCTTATGCCATTTACTTAATGATCTAAGTATGCCATAGAAACACATAGAAATGAACTACTAAAATCATTATTCACATGTTCGATTCAATAAACAGTGTATGAAGAACTTAACAAATTAATCATTGCAAACCGACAGATGAAACTGATATAAATAACTATATTTTTATTTTTTTATAATAAACTTAGGTATATCTTCCTAACACCTAATTCAGTAGGTACATAAATTAAAAAAGGCACTACGAGGATTATAAAATGATAGAATTAAAAAAAAAACACTGATGAATGATATTGACAAATGAAAATTTTAAGATTTTTAACTAAGTAATATTAATGGTCCTAACTACTATTTAATTTATTGGCTTGCAGCTAAATTACTAAAATACCTAAGGGACTAGAAATATTGAGAAAACAACTTCAATTAAAAATCAACAAAGTCAATTTAATGTAACTAGATAAGAAAAAATAACGATAACAAACTATTATTTCGAGGTTTTACATAACGAACTACCTACCTACTTAACATTTAATTTTAATATCAGCTACACTCCACAGGAGTACTTGTTTATATAATTCAGTTTTTTGTTAGTTTTTAAACAAAACAAGAGGTAATCATTATTATTTTGTAGGTATATGAATATGTTCAATGAAATGTTCAATGAAATTAAAACACATTATTTAGGTATCTAATTTTGTATTGTATCTTTTAAAAACACGTTTTGCCGAGATCATTTTTTCATTAAATAATTTCAATCTTCTATTTTCATTATTGCTTCTGTTAAAAACAATCACTTTCTATATTATCGAAGTCGTTCAAAACTGAAAGAGAAATGAGTGATATTTAAATTTTGTATTATAATGTTTAATATATGTATTTAAAGACAAGTAATTTATCGGCTGGGATCTAAGAGACTAGGCTGCTCGAAAACTGAGCATTGATTTATTTATTTTTTCTTATATTTAGCTTTTTTATACTATTAATTAAATAAGAAAAATAGGGTAGTACATAGTACATAATATATGATTAATGAATATCGATCAAATTATGAAGTATGGTGGTGTAAGATTTTTAAACATTATTTGTTCAATTATTATTCTTCAATATATAATATATCATAATAACAATATTAAAGATTGATGTAACACAGTATAAATATACAGGTATTACATATATTTAAGTTAAAAAATGTGTCAGTTTGCTATTTTCTTTTTAGTTGGTTCAAAGTACTATAAGTATGTACATACAACAAAAATACACAAATTACATTGCCAATTACATTCTGTTGTTGAAACATGTATAATTGTATAATGATTATAATAGAAAAAACATACAATTTCGGTGTATTTTTTTACATCAATGATCTCTTAGCGTTTTTTGTCATAATACCTATATATATATATTTTTTTTTTATGATTATGTAACGATGAATTGCGATTAAGTACTTGTTTGTTTAATTGAGTAAGTGTTGTCTTGGACTTTTTTTTCTGACAAAATAAAAATTAGAAATTATATTGCTGTAGTCCAAGAGCTGATGATAGCTAGAATAATTATAGATAAAAAAAACAACATCGTTTGTTAAAACTCTTAGAGCACACGGAAGCTCGCGGGCTGCTTGCAGCCCGCGCACAACGCACCAGCTAGTTATAATATATAAAGCTACACTACCACTCACTGACTGACTCACTGACATCGGTTTTCTCGGAAACTACGCGGAAAGTGGGGGGGATAATGACGTGAACGTGTAGAGGTACGCCGAGTGACCAGAGGAAAAATATAGCGATCTCGATCATCTTCGAATACCGAGTGGACCCCTGGAGTTGCGCGAAAACGGTGCCACCTGGAGGGGGGGTGTCTGAACAAAAAATGCTCGGAACTGGTGGCGATTACCAGGGGTGGTGGAAAAATGGGGATTTTCGCGAAAACAAGATGGCCGCCGTACTTTGCCAAAATCGCCGTTTATGAATCCTTACGTCTCAAATTTGGCACACGTGCTCTGTTCGAGCCGGCGAATCGATCGGTGCCCCGTTCGAGTGGCTCCGGGCCCCCGTTTCCAACTTCCATACAACGTAAAATCCAACGGCCCGCGGAAACGGTACGAGTTGGGTGGGGGGTCCCGGAACTAAAAATGATCACCACCCTGGGACGCTACCAGGGAGCCATAGTGGGTCGCTCGATTTTGGAATTTTTCCATTTTTGGCGCAAATATAAAAACGTAAATTTAGACGAGGTGGCGCAACGGAGAAATACACCAATGATGCATTCGTACTCGCCCAGCTCCCAGGATATCCAGAAAAATACGAAATCTTAAACTTTCCCTCATCTCTCGAAGACGGTCAACGGCCCGCGCAAACGGTAGCAGCTACATCTGGGGTGCTCGAACTAAACTTGTAGTAGACCTCGAGCAATTACCACAGATAGTGAAAAAATTCAAAATGGCGGAAAAAATGGCCGCCGCCATACAAATGCTAAAACGGCCATCGCTGGTCCGATCACTCTGAAACTTGGCACAGGGGCTTTAATCGAGCCTCACATTACGTTGGCATACTCATCATCGAGTTTCCATCGCTGGTTTCCGAGTTTCATACAACGCGAAATTCGACGGCTCTACGAAACGGCGCCAGATAGGTGGGGAGTGTAGAACTAAAAAATGATCAGGAAGATAGGGCGCTACCAGGGCAATGGAGAAATTTCAAATTGGACGCAATTTTTTTTTCAAAAATGGCCAATTTTTCAAAGCAAGATGGTGGCGCCGGTTACTTTACGATCAGTCTGAAAATTGACTTCTATGCTCTAATCGGCTAGATTTACAAAACTGCATACTCAGAATTTCTCTCCGACCCCCGGTTTCCATTTTCCATACATCACGAAATTCAATGGTTCTCTGAACTGGTGGCAGGTAGGTCGGGGTCGCCGAAGTAAAAAATGCTTCAAAACCTGGTCCGCTTCCAGGCATATAATATTTTTTTGTAAAAAGTGAAATTTTTTTTTTAGAAAATTTTGTATGGAAATTTCCATAGTAGGAAGGGTAATTGAATAGCAATGGCAAAAGACGGCGCCGCGGGCTGCTTGCTGCCCGCGCACCGCGCAACCTCGAAGGTCGACAGCTTCCCGGAGTAGAAAATATTTATTAACTTTTGAACTTCCACACGAGCCAAGCGAGCGAAGCGAGCGAGTCGCGGCAGCGGCCGGCGTAAATATTGAAAGAAGTAGCGAGGAGCGAAGCGACGAGCGAGTTAGGTTAACTTTTGAACTACCGCACTAGCCAAGCGAGCGAAGCGAGCAAGTCACGTCAGCGGCCGGCGTAAATATTCAAAGAAGTAGCGAGGAGCGAAGCGACGAGCGAGTTAGGTTACTTTTGAACTATCGCACTAGCCAAGCGAGCGAAGCGAGCAAGTCACGTCAGCGGCCGGCGTAAATATCCAAAGAAGTAGCGAGGAGCGAAGCGACGAGCGAGTTAGGTTACTTTTGAACTATCGCACTAGCCAAGCGAGCGAAGCGAGCAAGTCACGTCAGCGGCCGGCGTAAATATCCAAAGAAGTAGCGAGGAGCGAAGCGACGAGCGAGTTAGGTTAACTTTTGAACTACCGCACTAGCCAAGCGAGCGAAGCGAGCGAGTCGCGGCAGCGGCCGGCGTAAATATCATCATAGGTAGCGAAGAGAGAAGCGACGAGCATGTTAAGTAAACTCTTGAATAGAAGCGACTTTAGGGCGATTCCCACTCAAACAAAAAAAACTACGTAGGTTAAAAACTATTAAAACTACGTTAAAAAAAACCGACTTCACGGAAAAATAGGTTCTTATTTTTAGTGCCAAAAGCATAATGAATTTGATTTTAAACGAAGCTACTAAAAAGACTGAAGTTTTCAATATGTAATAATATACACATCTTCACACATTTATTGAGTGAATGAGCCAATCGTTCACGCTTTATAAGCATAGGACTTACACCAAGAGTAGTGTAGGTTTTGTATCGAATATACCCAATTTTTTGTGTTGCGAATAATGTAATTGAATTGCAAGTAGGTAGTTCTTGTATCGAAATAATCTTAGTTCTTGTATCAAAAAATAGCGTAGTTTAATAAGTATTTAGTGCTTGGCACCGACTTCAAACCTATATAGTGAATAACACAACTAAATAATATGTGGTAATTAATTATTTTGACGTGACAACGTCTTAAATTAGGTTGCGGCTGGGAGTCACTTATGAAAAAGTGTAACGCTCGGTAACGTTACGATGAGTCACCGAACGAGAGAGAGGCCCGCCGAATGCCTTGCGTCTCTCTCCCACTCAACTATGATCGTTGTCACGTAAAATCTTCGCCCGTAAAACCGACTTTACAGGCAACCATTTTTTTACTTTCCCGTTTTTGAAGTCGGTTTTTTTAAAGTAGTTATTTTTATAGTGTAACGATATGTAATTCGATACACCCTTTGACTGTAGTCCTATGGCTTTCACTTAGATATTTTTAGTGCCGAAAGCATAATGAATTTGATTTTAAACGACGCTACCTACTAAAAAGACTTGAAGTTTTCAATATGTCTTACACCTCTTCACACATTTATTAAAGTGAAACTTTTATTACATCGTCTCAAACTTTTTGGTCTGTGTAGCGCATGTCGCGTGACGGTCGGCTGCCGAGTAGGTATAAAGCAGTGTTCGGAACCGTTCGAACAGTTTCACTTTTACCGTGGTTTCATAAAACCACACAACATTTTTTGTCTTGAACAGTTTATTAAGAAAAGTCACCGCTATCGATTAGACACCTCAAAAAAATGAAATTCGGGGATCACGTTTCAAAAAATTAACCAATATTTGAATAAGTAATTTATAAGCCGTTTCGACTGACTGTAGAATCGCTGTTAGCAGATGTAACAAATGGACAGGAAATTCGAATGCATTTTCTAATGACTGAAGATTTCTGCCCTGGGATGTACCGCGAGCTGCTTGCAGCTCGCGCACCACGCACCCTCGAAGGTGGACAGCCCCCCGGAATAGAAAATATTTGAATGGGAAATTTATAAGCACTTCCGATTGACTGTGGAATCGCTGTTAGCAGATAATAACAAATTGATGGGGAATTTAAATGTATTTTCAAATCACTGAAGATTTCTGCCCTGGGATGCGCCGCGGGCTGCTTGCAGCCCGCGCACCAAGCACCTTCGAAGGTTGACAGCCTCCTGGAGTAAAAAATAGGTACTTGAATGGGGAATTTATAAGCATTACCGACTGACTGTAGAATCGCTGTTAGCAGATAATAACAAATTGATGGGGAATTTAAATGTATTTTCAAATCACTGAAGATTTCTGCCCTGGGATGCGCCGCGGGCTGCTTGCAGCCCGCGCACCAAGCACCTTCGAAGGTTGACAGCCTCCTGGAGTAAAAAATAGGTACTTGAATGGGGAATTTATAAGCATTACCGACTGACTGTAGAATCGCTGTTAGCAGATGTAACAAATGGACAGGAAATTCGAATGCATTTTCAAATGACTGCCCTATTGCTTCAACCCAGGGGCAAAAGGGGCTCGCGGGCTGCTTGCAGCCCGCGCACAACGCACCAGCTAGTAATAATATATAAAGCTACACTACCACTGACTCACTCACTGACATCGCTTTTCTCGGAAACTACGCGGAAAGTGGGGGGGATAACGACGTGATCGTGTAGAGGTGCGCCGTGTGACCAGAGGAAAAATATGGCGATCTCGATCACCTTCGAAAACCGAGTGGACCCCTGGAGGTGCGCAAAAACGGTGATACCTGGAGGGGGGGTGTCTGAACAAAAAATGCTCGGAACTGGTGGCGATTACCAGAGGAGGTGGAAAAATGGGGATTTTCGCGAAAACAAGATGGCCGCCGTACTTTGCCAAAATCGCCGTTTATGAATCCTTACGTCTCAAATTTGGCACACGTGCTCTGTTCGAGCCGGCGAATCGATCGGTGCCCCGTTCGAGTGGCTCCGGGCCCCCGTTTCCGACTTCCATACAACGTAAAATCCAACGGCCCGCGGAAACGGTGCGATTAGGGTGGGGGGTCCGGGAACTAAAAATGATCACCACCCTGGGACGCTACCAGGGAGCCATAGTGGGTCGCTCGATTTTGGAATTTTTCCATTTTTGGCGCAAACATAAAAAGGTGCCTATAGCCGAGGTGGTGCAATGGAGAAACACACCAATGACGCATTCATACTCGCCCAGCTCCCAGGATATCCAGAAAAATATGAAACCCTGAACTTTCTCACAGCCCGCGAAGACGGTCAACGGCCCGCGCAAACGGTAGCAGCTACATCTGGGGTGCTCGAACTAAACTTGGAGTAGACCTCGAGCAATTACCACAGAAAGTGAAAAAAATTCAAAATGGCGGAAAAATGGCCGCCGCCATACAAATTTCTAAAACGGCCATCGCTGGTCCGATCGCGCTGAAACTTGGCACAGGGGCTTTAATCGAGCCGCACATTAAGTTGGCATACTCATAATCGAGTTTCCACCGCTGGTTTCCGAGTTTCATACAACGCAAGATTCGACGGCTCTCCGAAACGGCGCAAGATAGCTTGGGGGTGTAGAACTAAAAAATGATCAGGAAGATGGGGCGCTACCAGGGCAATGGAGAAATTTCAAATTGGACGCAATTTTTTTTTTCAAAAATGGCCAATTTTTCAAAGCAAGATGGTGGCGCCTGTTACTTTACGATCGGTCTGAAAATTGACTTTTGTGCTCTAATCGGCCAGATTTACAAAACTGCATACTCATAATTTCTCTCCGACCCCCGGTTTCCATTTTTCATACATCACGATATTCGACGGCTCTCCGAAACGGCGCCAGATAGGTGGGGGGTGTAGAACTAAAAAATGATCAGGAAGACGGGGCGCTACCAGGGCAATGGAGAAATTTCAAATTGAACGCAATTTTTTTTTTCAAAAATGGCCGATTTTTCGAGGCAAGATGGTGGCGCCGGTTATTTCACGATCGATCTGAAAATTGACTTTTGTGCTCTTATCGGCCATATATACAAAACTGCATACTCAGAATCTCTCACCGACCCCTGGTTTCCATTTTCCATACATCACGAAATTCAACGGCTCTCTGAACCGGTGGCACTTAGGTCGGGGTCGCCGAAGTAAAAAATGCTTCAAAACCTGGTCCGCTTCCAGGCACATAAAAATTTTTGGTAAAAAGCGAAATTTTTTTTTTTGAAAATTTTGTATGGACATTTCCATAGTATGAAGGGATATTGAATAGCAACGGCAAAAGACGGCGCCGCGGGCTGCTTGCTGCCTGCGCACGGCGCAACCGCGAAGGTCGACAGCCTCCAGGAGTAGAAAATATTTGAATGGGGTATTTATAAACATTTCCGACTGACTGTTGAATCGCTGCTACCAGATAGTAACAAATGGACAAGAAATTCGAATGCATTTTCAAATGACTGAAGATTGCTGACCTGGGATGGGCCGTGGGCTGCTTGCAGCCCGCGCACCACGCACCCTCGAACGTGGACAGTCTCACGGAGTAAAAAAACCAGCACGCTCACCAAGTGCCGGATTACCTCACGATCTTCTCTGGCTTAAAGGCTGAATAGTGTGCAGAAAAGATTGATTTTGTTGCATTGGTAGGCAGTTGCTATTCTATCTGGAATTTATCTTAAATTTGTTTAGTATATTCATGTATTCCTCACGTAGGGACCATACTTCATAAGCTTTTAATATATATGAATTATTATAAAATAATATTGGAGAAAAAGACGCCAATAAGTAGAATGCTATTCAAATTCAATACGATACAGACACAATTCAATTTTTGAACCAATTCGACCTTGCGAAGTTATACATAATATATGTAAAAAGTATATAAACATACTTCCTAAAAAATTTTAGTCAATTAGGTAAATTCTTAGTTAATTTTTAGGCGTTACGTAAACTACAAAATATTATAATATATCAATATAGACCTGTCTACCTTAATTGTTACTTACATCAAAAGTTTACCTACATGAAACTTGAAAACACTTGAATGTGATACGTGAATATTTTTTATACTAGCTTTCCGCGCGCCAACGGCTTCGCCAGCGTAGTTGAAGAACCCGCATAGTTGTGAATAATATAATATAGGTAATAAACCGAGAAGAGTAATTGCTATTGATGTTATTAAAACAAATAGTAAAAAAATCGAGGTAAAACAACCATATTTTTATACAGATTTTCTACCGACGCATCTCACGGATACCAGTTGCAGTGTTGAGATTTCGTCTCGACATATCGTAATTAACACAGTTAAACAGGACGAATAAATATATAGGTACAGTACCTACTGAGTTACTGACTATTGCCACACCATTGCTATGGGGTCTATAAAACCAGCGTTTATTTGCAAAACAATAATTGTTCTTGTAATAAATATTTAATGTGTAGAAATGGACAGCTTATTTTATATGGACAGTTGATTTACTATGAAAGTTGGTATAGATTTAAATTAAAATGAGTTAAGTGCGAGTTGGACTCACAACACTAAGGTTTCCGTACATGCCAACATTACTTATCTACGGTTTTTTATTAAGCTATTGCTGCTATTGCATAGCTTCTATCGCGGGCCTTGAGCGCGGGGACCGAATCGAGAAATTCCGTAACGAAAAGACCTCACGCTCCCCACTCCGACGGGCTCAGAGGTGTGGCTTGAAGGCATGCTATTTACCGCGGCAGTCACCGAGTGCCACACGATATTTTTGTTGTTGTGCCCTACCCTACCTATACTATTCCTTTATTTAAACATGTACCTGTACATAGTAATAAGTATAGATCTATTACATAATAATAATTATACTGGTTTTTTATTTCATTAAACTTTCGCCATTGTTGTAATAAAAATTAAGTGTGAATAAATTAATGTAGGTACCTACCTACCCTCTTCAAATAAGTAATTATGATTTCAAATTAGAATAATAAAAATAAACGTGAAATAATAATAATTATCAACAGGTATTCAATGAGAATTTAATAAATGAATACCTACTTACTTTAACATGTGCAATACTTATGCAAAGTTAAAAAATTATAATATGAAAGAGATTTAAATTATTTGTATAGCAATATAAATCATTTGTTTCTACTTTATGAATATTATCACTAAAAGACTAGATTAATAAGAAAATGAAACACATGAATAACTTTTTTCATTATACATATATTTATTTACACTGAAAACATAATATTCAAACCATATTTATTTAATTTAATTATTGACATAACTTGGTGTAAGGATAGGTAAGTACCATGTTTAAATCAATATTTTAATGACAGTAACTTTTATTTCATATTTTTATCAAGACTTCTGCAGGGATCCCGAGTTACATTGTTCTTGAAAGATATTTTTTGGATAGATATATTAAATTTATGATGTTTGGTGAATTAAAATTGATAAACAGTATGGCCAAATTATTATACTTGGTTCCTTTTTTCTTATAGCAAACAATGTTGTTTAAAATGTAGACGGCTATCACTTATTAGGTATATTCTTTATATTATAGTAAGGAGTATAAAATGTACAGTAACAATAGCTATCAAGTTTTCAGAGATATCATGGTTATTCAAATTGAAATTTATACACTTTATTACTATTTTTCATCTATAATATAATACCATCAATGGGTCAATCAGTCTGAGTTAT
The DNA here is from genome assembly GCA_029959065.1 of Colias behrii. Classification (NCBI taxonomy): domain Eukaryota; kingdom Metazoa; phylum Arthropoda; class Insecta; order Lepidoptera; family Pieridae; genus Colias; species Colias behrii. The sequence goes on from JARWMC010000034.1 coordinate 83,133, forward strand.
TCAATATTAATAATACTAATAACTTTCTGGAATCTTAGACAGACACCTCAAATAAATGAAATTCGGGATCACGTTTCAAAAATTTAGCAAATTTATAAGCAGTTTCGACTGACTGTAGAATCGCTGTTAGCAGATGTAACAAATGGACAGGAAATTCGAATGCATTTTCAAATGACTGAAGATTTATGTCCTGGGATGAGCCGCGAGCTGCTTGCAGCTCGCGCACCACGCACCCTCGAAGGTGGACAGCCTCCCGGAATAGAAAATATTTGAATGGGAAATTTATAAGCACTTCCGATTGTCTGTGGAATCGCTGTTAGCAGATACTTAATAACAAATTGACGGGGAATTTTAATACATAATGAATTTGATTTTAATCGACGCTACTAAAAAGACTGAAGTTTTGAATATGTTTTATACATCTTCACACATATTAAACTGAATTTGCAAGAGTGATATTACAGTTAATCTGTTATTGTTAAGAAGTTATTTAAAGTTTATATTTCTATGTTAATTTATGTATGTTATTTTAATTTAGTATTTAAGTAAGTTTAAGTAAACTTTACTAAAGTTTATTTTGTTTTATAAAAATGTATCTCTGTCGCATTGGGCATTGTCCTGTAATGGCATGTGATATTTTTTAAATAAATAAATAAATATTTTATTGAGTGAATAAGCCAATCGTTCACGCTTTATAAGCGTAGGACTTACACCAAGAGTAGTGTAGTTTTTCTATCGAAAATAGCGTATTTTTGTATTGCGAATAATGTACTTAATTCTTTAATAATTGCAAGTAGGGTAGTTCTTGTATCGCAAGTGGCGTTTTTCTTGTATTAAAAAAAATTAGCGTATTTTATGTATCGAAAGTAGCGTCGTTCTTCTATTGAAATGCGTAATTCTTGTATTGAAACGCGTAATTCTTGTATTGAAACGCGTAATTCTTGAATTAAATTGCGTAATTCTTATATCGAAAGAAGCGTAGTTTTTGTATTATTAAAAAAACGTAGTTTTCGTATCAAAAAGTAGCGTAGTTTAATACTTAGTGCTTAAACCTATTTAGTTAATAGCACAACTAAATATTATGTAGTAATTAAGTATACCAAATCTTTAAAATTTTTTACTTTTCTGATTTTGAAGTCGGTTTTTTTAAAGTAGTTATTTTTATTTAATACTTTTTAGTGTATTTTTCATCACAAATGAATGATTTTGTATCATTGACTGTAGATTGTAGAATCACTGTTATCATATAGTAACAAATGGACAGGAAATTCGAATGCATTTTCAATTGACTGATGATTTCTGCCCTGGGATGAGACACACCACGCACCTTCGAAAGTGGACAGCCCCCCGGAGTAGAAAATATTTGAATGGGGAATTTAGAAGCACTTCCGATTGACTGTGGAATTGCTGTTAGCAGAAAATTACAAATGAACTTGGAATTCTAACACATTTTCTAATGACTGCCCTATTGCTTCAACCCAGGGGCAAAAGGGGCTCGCGGGCTGCTTGCAGCCCGCGCACAACGCACCAGCTAGTTATAATATATAAAGCTACACTACCACTGACTGACTCACTGACATCGGGTTTCTCGGAAACTACGGGGAAAGTTGGGGGGATTTCGACGTGGACGTGTAGAGGTGCTCCCAGTGACCACCGGAAAAATATTGACATCTCCAACACCCTGGACAAGAGAGTGGACCCCTGGAGGTGCGCAAAAACGGTGGTACCTGGAGGGGGGGTGTCTGAACAAAAAATGCTCGGAACTGGTGGCGATTACCAGGGGGGGTGGAAAAATGGGGATTTTCGCGAAAACAAGATGGCCGCCGTACTTTGCCAAAATCGCCGTTTATGAATCCTTACGTCTCAAATTTGGCACACGTGCTCTGTTCGAGCCGGCGAATCGATCGGTGCCCCGTTCGAGTGGCTCCGGGCCCCCGTTTCCGACTTCCATACAACGTAAAATCCAACGGCCCGCGGAAACGGTGCGAGTTGGGTGGGGGGTGTCGGAACTAAAAATGATCACCACCCTGGGACGCTACCAGGGAGCCGTAGTGGGACGCTCGATTTTGGAATTTTTCCATTTTTGGCGCAAACATAAAAACGTAAATTTAGACGAGTTGGCGCAACGGAGAAATTCACCAATGATGCATTCGTACTCGCCCAGCTCCCAGGATATCCAGAAAAATACGAAATCTTAAACTTTCCCTCATCTCGCGAAGACGGTCAACGGCCCGCGCAAACGGTAGCAGCTACATCTGGGGTGCTCGAACTAAACTTGGAGTAGACCTCGAGCAATTACCACAGAAAGTGAAAAAAATTCAAAATGGCGGAAAAATGGCCGCCGCCATACAAATTTCTAAAACGGCCATCGCTGGTCCGATCGCGCTGAAACTTGGCACAGGGGCTTTAATCGAGCCGCACATTAAGTTGGCATACTCATAATCGAGTTTCCACCGCTGGTTTCCGAGTTTCATACAACACAAAATTCGACGGCTCTCCGAAACGGCGCCAGATAGGTGGGGGGTGTAGAACTAAAAAATGATCAGGAAGATGGGGCGCTACCAGGGCAGTGGAGAAATTTCAAATTGGACGCAATTTTTTTTTCAAAAATGGCCAATTTTTCAAAGCAAGATGGTGGCGCCGATTACTTTACGATCGGTCTGAAAATTGACTTTTGTGCTCTAATCGGCCAGATTTACAATACTGCATACTCAGAATTTCTTTCCGACCCCCGGTTTCCATTTTCCATACATCACGAAATTCAACGGCTCTCTGAACCGGTGGCAGGTAGGTCGGGGTCGCCGAAGTAAAAAATGCTTCAAAACTTGGTCCGCTTTCAGGCATATAAAATTTTTTGGTAAAAAGCGAAATTTTTTTTCGAAAATTTTGTATGGAAATTTCCATAGTAGGAAGTGTAATTGAATAGCAACGGCAAAAGACGGCGCCGCGGGCTGCTTGCTGCCCGCGCACCGCGCAACCTCGAAGGTCGACAGCCTCCCGGAGTAGAAAATATTTATTAACTTTTGAATTACCGCACGAGCCAAGCGAGCGAAGCGAGCGAATCACAGCAGCGGCTGGCGTAAATATTCAAATAGGTAGCGAGGAGCGAAGCGACGAGCGAGTTAGGTTAACTTTTGAACTACCGCACTAGCCAAGCGAGCGAAACGAGCAAGTCACGTCAGCGGCCGGCGTAAATATTCAAAGAAGTAGCGAGGAGCGAAGCGACGAGCGAGTTAGGTTAACTTTTGAACTACTGCACTAGCCAAGCGAGCGAAGCGAGCAAGTCACGTCAGCGGCCTGCGTAAATATTCAAAGAAGTAGCGAGGAGCGAAGCGACGAGCGAGTTAGGTTACTTTTGAACTACCGCACTAGCCAAGCGAGCGAAGCGAGCAAGTCACGTCAGCGGCCGGCGTAAATATTCAAAGAAGTAGCGAGGAGCGAAGCGACGAGCCAGTTAGGTTAACTTTTGAACTACCGCACAAGCGAGCGAAGCGAGCAAGTCACGTCAGCGGCCGGCGTAAATACTCAAAGAAGTAGCGAGGAGCGAAGCGACGAGCGAGTTAGGTTACTTTTGAACTACCGCACTAGCCAAGCGAGCGAAGCGAGCAAGTCACGTCAGCGGCTGGCGTAAATATTCAAATAGGTAGCGAGGAGCGAAGCGACGAGCGTGTTAAGTAAACTCTTTAACAGTTTATTATGAAAAGTCACTGCCCACTATCGATTAGACACCTCAAAGTGATGAAATTCGGGGATCACGTTTCAAGAATTTAACCAATATTTGAATAAGTAATTTATAAACAGTTTCGACTGACTGTAGAATCGCTGTTAGCAGATGTAACAAATGGACAGGAAATTCAAATGCATTTTCAAATGACTGAAGATTTCTGCCCTGGGATGAGCCGCGAGCTGCTTGCAGCTCGCGCACCACGCACCCTCGAAGATAGACAGCCCCCCGGAGTAGAAAATATTTGAATGGGAAATTTATAAGCACTTCCGATTGACTGTGGAATCGCTGTTAGCAGATATTAACAAATTGACGGGGAATTTTTATGCATTTTCAACTGACTGAAGATTTCTGCCCTGGGATGAGCCGCGAGCTGCTTGCAGCTCGCGCACCACGCACCCTCGAAGGTGGGCAGCCTCTCGAAGTGGAAAATACTTGAATGGAGATTTTATAAGCATTACCGACTGACTGTAGAATCGCTGTTAGCAGATGTAACAAATTGACAGGAAATTCGAATGCATTTTCAAATGACTGCCCTATTGCTTCAACCCAGGGGCAAAAGAGGCTCGCGGGCTGCTTGCAGCCCGCGCACCACGCACCCTCGAAGGTCGACAGCATTTCAGAATAGAAAATATTTGAATTGGGAATCTTTATGCACTTCCGATTGACTGTGGAATCGCTGTTGGCAAATAATAACAAATTGACGGGGGATTTTGATGCATTTTCAAATGACTGCCCTATTGCTTCAACCCAGGGGCAAAAGGGGCTCGCGGGCTGCTTGCAGCCCGCGCACAACGCACCAGCTAGTTATAATATATAAAGCTACACTACCACTGACTCACTCACTGACATCGGGTTTCTCGGAAACTACGGGGAAAGTTGGGGGGATTTCGACGTGGACGTGTAGAGGTGCTCCCAGTGACCACCGGAAAAATATTGACATCTCCAACACCCTGGACAAGAGAGTGGACCCCTGGAGGTGCGCAAAAACGGTGGTACCTGGAGGGGGGGTGTCTGAACAAAAAATGCTCGGAACTGGTGGCGATTACCAGGGGGGGTGGAAAAATGGGGATTTTCGCGAAAACAAGATGGCCGCCGTACTTTGCCAAAATCGCCGTTTATGAATCCTTACGTCTCAAATTTGGCACACGTGCTCTGTTCGAACCGGCGAATCGATCGGTGCCCCGTTCGAGTGGCTCCGGGCCCCCGTTTCCGACTTCCATACAACGTAAAATCCAACGGCCCGCGGAAACGGTGCGAGTTGGGTGGGGGGTCCGGGAACTAAAAATGATCACCACCCTGGGACGCTACCAGGGAGCCATAGTGGGTCGCTCGATTTTGGAATTTTTCCATTTTTGGCGCAAACATAAAAAGGTGCCTATAGCCGAGGTGGTGCAATGGAGAAACACACCAATGACGCATTCATACTCGCCCAGCTCCCAGGATATCCAGAAAAATATGAAACCCTGAACTTTCTCACAGCCCGCGAAGACGGTCAACGGCCCGCGCAAACGGTAGCAGCTACATCTGGGGTGCTCGAACTAAACTTGGAGTAGACCTCGAGCAATTACCACAGAAAGTGAAAAAAATTCAAAATGGCGGAAAAATGGCCGCCGCCATACAAATTTCTAAAACGGCCATCGCTGGTCCGATCGCGCTGAAACTTGGCACAGGGGCTTTAATCGAGCCGCACATTAAGTTGGCATACTCATAATCGAGTTTCCACCGCTGGTTTCCAAGTTTCATACAACGCAAGATTCGACGGCTCTCCGAAACGGCGCAAGATAGCTTGGGGGTGTAGAACTAAAAAATGATCAGGAAGATGGGGCGCTACCAGGGCAATGGAGAAATTTCAAATTGGACGCAATTTTTTTTTTCAAAAATGACCAATTTTTCAAAGCAAGATGGTGGCGCCTGTTACTTTACGATCGGTCTGAAAATTGACTTTTGTGCTCTAATCGGCCAGATTTACAAAACTGCATACTCATAATTTCTCTCCGACCCCCGGTTTCCATTTTTCATACATCACGATATTCGACGGCTCTCCGAAACGGCGCCAGATAGGTGGGGGGTGTAGAACTAAAAAATGATCAGGAAGACGGGGCGCTACCAGGGCAATGGAGAAATTTCAAATTGAACGCAATTTTTTTTTTCAAAAATGGCCGATTTTTCGAGGCAAGATGGTGGCGCCGGTTATTTCACGATCGGTCTGAAAATTGACTTTTGTGCTCTTATCGGCCATATTTACAAAACTGCATACTCAGAATCTCTCACCGACCCCTGGTTTCCATTTTCCATACATCACGAAATTCAACGGCTCTCTGAACCGGTGGCACTTAGGTCGGGGTCGCCGAAGTAAAAAATGCTTCAAAACCTGGTCCGCTTCCAGGCATATAATAATTTTTGGTAAAAAGCGAAATTTTTTTTTCGAAAATTTTGTATGGAAATTTCCATAGTAGGAAAGGTAATAGGAATAGCAACGGCAAATACGGCGCCGCGGGCTGCTTGCTGCCCGTGCACCGCGCAACCTCAAAGGTGAACAGCCTCCCGAAGTAGAAAATATTTGAATAAGTAATTTATAAGCAGTTTCAACTGATTGGGGAATCGCTGTTAGCAGATACTTAATAACAAATGGATGGGGAATTGTAATACATTTTCAAATGACTGAAGATTACTGCCCTGGGACGCGCCGCGGGCTGCTTGCTGCCCGCGCACCACGCAATTTCGGTGGAAGATGGCCTCCCGGAGTAGTAAAAAAAACTTGAATAGGGAATTTATATGCATTTCGGACTGACTGTGGAATCGCTTTTAGCAGATAGTAACAAAATATGGACAGGAAATTATAATGCATTTTCAAATGACTGAAGATTTGTAAATAGGTATTTATCTGTCTTTAATCCTCACGTTTATGGGACCATACTTCATAAGCTTTTATTATATGAATTTTAAAATAAAATTGGAGAAAAAGACGCCAATAAGTAGTTAGATATCTACAAAGGCTATTCAAATTCAATACGATACAGACACAATTCCAAATTTTGAACCAATTTGACCTTGGGAAGTTATAAACCGACTTCCTAAAAAAATTAGCCAATTAGGTAATTTGTTAGTTAATTTTTGATGATGATGATGATATCAATATAGACCTGCCTACCTAAATTGTTACTTACATCAAAAGTTTTAATGAAACTTGAAAACACTAGAATGTGATTTGTGAATAATTATAGGTATATATTTTTGTACTAGCTCTCCGCGCGCCAGCGTAGTTGAAGAATCCGCAAAGTTGTGAATAATAATATAGGTAACGAACCGAGATGAATAATTTCTATTGATGTTATTAAAACAAATTGTAAAAAATCGAGGTTAAACAACCATATTTTTATACAGATATTATTTATATTTTTATACACTAAGGTTTCCGTATAAGTATGAAACTTCAATATAAGACCTTGCCAAGATTGCTAATCTACGGTTTTTATTATTTTTGTTGTTGAAGCGACATCGACATCATGATCTCTGAAATTTTCAAATGTAGGTATCAAGGTTCATGAGATACAGCCTGGTGGCAGATGGACAAACAGTCAGCCAGTCAGTAATAGGGTCCCCTTTTTACCCTTTGGGTACAGATTCTTAAGAATAGAACATTTTTATTTTTAATTATAAATTTTTAAATCATTAATATTCAAGATCTATAGAATAAGTGTGGAACCTATACTATCACATTAAACATGTATAGTAATAAGTATTTATCTATTAATAATTATTTAAACTGATTTTTTATTCCATTTAGCTTTCACCAATGTTGTGATAAAAATTAAGTGTGAATAAAATGTACCTACCCACCCTCTTCAAATATTTATATGATTTCAAATCAAATTGGAATAATAAAAATTAATAATCAACAAGCATTCAATGAGAATTTTAGAAATCAATACAGTTTACTTTAACATACATGCTATATGCAAAGTTATCTAACATTAAAATAAAGGTATTTTAAAAAATTATATGAAAGCAATTTAAATTATTTGTTTCTACTCTATGAATATTATTACTAAGAGACACTAGATTAATAAGAAAATGAAACACATTAAAAAGTTTTCATTATAATATATTTAGGTACACTGAAAACATAATATCCCAACCATGATAACGATTTATTTAATTTAATTATAAACATAACTTGGTGTAGTTAATTATAAACATAACTTGGTGGTATGGATAGGTACCATCTTTAAATTAACATTTTAATGATACAGTAACTTTTATTTCATACTGTATTTCCGCCCGCGGCTTCGCCCGCGTTTTCAGAGAAAAACCCGTTCCCGTAGGATTTCCGGGATAAAACCTATCCTATGTCCTTTCTCGGGTATCAAAATATATCTATACCAAATTTCATGCTAATTGGTTCAGTAGTTCAGGCGTGATTGAGTAACAGACAGACAGACAGAGTTACTTTCGCATTAATTATAATATTAGTATGGATTTTTGTCAAGACTTCTGCAGGGATCCTGAGTTACATTGTTCTTGAAAGATATTTTTTGGATAGATATATTAAATTTATGATGTTTGGTGAATTAAAATTGATAAAGAGTATGGCCAAATTATTATACTCGGTTCCTTTTTTCTTATAGCAAACAATGTTGTTTAAAATGTAGACGGCTTTCACTTATTAGGTATATTCTGTATATTATAGTAAATAAGAAGTATAAAATGTACAGTAGCAATAGCTATCAAGTTTTCAGAGATATCATGGTTATTCAAATTGAAATTTATACACTTTATTACTATTTTTCATCTATAATATAATACCATCAATGGGTCAATCAGTCTGAGTTATTCAATATTAATAATACTAATAACTTTCTGGAATCTTAGACAGACACCTCAAATAAATGAAATTCGGGATCACGTTTCAAAAATTTAGCAAATTTATAAGCAGTTTCGACTGACTGTAGAATCGCTGTTAGCAGATGTAACAAATGGACAGGAAATTCGAATGCATTTTCAAATGACTGAAGATTTATGTCCTGGGATGAGCCGCGAGCTGCTTGCAGCTCGCGCACCACGCACCCTCGAAGGTGGACAGCCTCCCGGAATAGAAAATATTTGAATGGGAAATTTATAAGCACTTCCGATTGTCTGTGGAATCGCTGTTAGCAGATACTTAATAACAAATTGACGGGGAATTTTAATACATAATGAATTTGATTTTAATCGACGCTACTAAAAAGACTGAAGTTTTGAATATGTTTTATACATCTTCACACATATTAAACTGAATTTGCAAGAGTGATATTACAGTTAATCTGTTATTGTTAAGAAGTTATTTAAAGTTTATATTTCTATGTTAATTTATGTATGTTATTTTAATTTAGTATTTAAGTAAGTTTAAGTAAACTTTACTAAAGTTTATTTTGTTTTATAAAAATGTATCTCTGTCGCATTGGGCATTGTCCTGTAATGGCATGTGATATTTTTTAAATAAATAAATAAATATTTTATTGAGTGAATAAGCCAATCGTTCACGCTTTATAAGCGTAGGACTTACACCAAGAGTAGTGTAGTTTTTCTATCGAAAATAGCGTATTTTTGTATTGCGAATAATGTACTTAATTCTTTAATAATTGCAAGTAGGGTAGTTCTTGTATCGCAAGTGGCGTTTTTCTTGTATTAAAAAAAATTAGCGTATTTTATGTATCGAAAGTAGCGTCGTTCTTCTATTGAAATGCGTAATTCTTGTATTGAAACGCGTAATTCTTGTATTGAAACGCGTAATTCTTGAATTAAATTGCGTAATTCTTATATCGAAAGAAGCGTAGTTTTTGTATTATTAAAAAAACGTAGTTTTCGTATCAAAAAGTAGCGTAGTTTAATACTTAGTGCTTAAACCTATTTAGTTAATAGCACAACTAAATATTATGTAGTAATTAAGTATACCAAATCTTTAAAATTTTTTACTTTTCTGATTTTGAAGTCGGTTTTTTTAAAGTAGTTATTTTTATTTAATACTTTTTAGTGTATTTTTCATCACAAATGAATGATTTTGTATCATTGACTGTAGATTGTAGAATCACTGTTATCATATAGTAACAAATGGACAGGAAATTCGAATGCATTTTCAATTGACTGATGATTTCTGCCCTGGGATGAGACACACCACGCACCTTCGAAAGTGGACAGCCCCCCGGAGTAGAAAATATTTGAATGGGGAATTTAGAAGCACTTCCGATTGACTGTGGAATTGCTGTTAGCAGAAAATTACAAATGAACTTGGAATTCTAACACATTTTCTAATGACTGCCCTATTGCTTCAACCCAGGGGCAAAAGGGGCTCGCGGGCTGCTTGCAGCCCGCGCACAACGCACCAGCTAGTTATAATATATAAAGCTACACTACCACTCACTCACTCACTGACTGACATCGGTTTTCTCGGAAACTACGTGGAAAGTGGGGGGGATAATGACGTGATCGTGTAGAGGTGCGCCGAGTGACCAGAGGAAAATTATAGCGATCTCGATCACCTTCGAAAACCGAGTGGACCCCTGGAGGTGCGCAAAAACGGTGACACCTGGAGGGGGGGGTGTCTGAACAAAAAATGCTCGGAACTGGTGGCGATTACCAGGGGTGGTGGAAAAATGGGGATTTTCGCGAAAACAAGATGGCCGCCGTACTTTGCCAAAATCGCCGTTTATGAATCCTTACGTCTCAAATTTGGCACACGTGCTCTGTTCGAGCCGGCGAATCGATCGGTGCCCCGTTCGAGTGGCTCCGGGCCCCAGTTTCCAACTTCCATACAACGTAAAATCCAACGGCCCGCGGAAACGGTGCGAGTTGGGTGGGGGGTGTCGGAACTAAAAATGATCACCACCCTGGGACGCTACCAGGGAGCCATAGTGGGACGCTCGATTTTGGATTTTTTCCATTTTTGGCGCAAACATAAAAAGGTGCATATAGCCGAGGTGGTGCAATGGAGAAACACACCAATGACGCACTCATACTCGCCCAGCTCCCAGGATATCCAGAAAAATATGAAACCCTGAACTTTCTCACAGCCCGCGAAGACGGTCAACGGCCCGCGCAAACGGTAGCAGCTACATCTGGGGTGCTCGAACTAAACTTGGAGTAGACCTCGAGCAATTACCACAGATAGTGAAAAAAATTCAAAATGGCGGAAAAAATGGCCGCCGCCATACAATTTCTAAAACGGCCATCGCTGGGCCGATCGCGCTGAAACTTAGCACAGGGGCTTTAATCGAGCCGCACATTAAGGTGGGATACTCATAATTGAATTTCCACGGCTGGTTTCCGAGTTTCATACAACGCGAAATTCGACGGCTCTCCGAAACGGCGCGAGATAGGTGGGGGGTGTAGAACTAAAAAATGATCAGGAAGATGGGGCGCTACCAGGGCAATGGAGAAATTTCAAATTGGACGCCATTTTTTTTTTCAAAAATGGCCAATTTTTCAAAGCAAGATGGTGGCGCCGGTTACTTTACGATCGGTCTGAAAATTGACTTTTGTGCTCTAATCGGCCAGATTTACAATACTGCATACTCAGAATCTCTCTCCGACCCCTGGTTTCCATTTTCCATACATCACGAAATTCAACGGCTCTCTGAACCGGTGGCACTTAGGTCGGGGTCGCCGAAGTAAAAAATGTTTCAAAACCTGGTCCGCTTCCAGGCACATAAAAATTTTTGGTAAAAAGCGAAATTTTTTTTTTCCAAAATTTTGTATGGAAATTTCCATAGTAGGAAGGGAAATTGAATAGCAACGGCAAAAGACGGCGCCGCGGGCTGCTTGCTGCCCGCGCATCGCGCACCCTCGAAGGTCGACAGCCTCTCAGAGTAGAAAATATTAATTAACTTTTGAATTACCGCACGAGCCAAGCGAGCGAAGCGAGCGAATCACGGCAGCGGCTGACGTAAATATTCAAATAGGTAGCGAGGAGCGAAGCGACGAGCGAGTTAGGTTAACTTTTGAACTACCGCACTAGCCAAGCGAGCGAAGCGAGCAAGTCACGTCAGCGGCCGGCGTAAATATTCAAAGAAGTAGCGAGGAGCGAAGCGACGAGCGAGTTAGGTTAACTTTTGAACTACCGCACTAGCCAAGCAAGCGAAGCGAGCAAGTCACGTCAGCGACCGGCGTAAATATTCAAAGAAGTAGCGAGGAGCGAAGCGACGAGCGAGTTAGGTTAACTTTTGAACTACCGCACTAGCCAAGCGAGCGAAGCGAGCAAGTCACGTCAGCGGCCGGCGTAAATATTCAAATAGGTAGCGAGGAGCGAAGCGACGAGCGAGTTAGGTTAACTTTTGAACTTCCGCCAGAAGCGAGTTTAGGGCGATTCCCACTCAAACAAAAAAAAATCTTGGTAGGTTTAAACAACTTGTATTTTATTTATGTATCATCAAATGATCATATTCACGTTTTCATATCACTACACGATTGCCAAATACATTCACTTATATTTTCACACATTTAACACAACGTATTTCACTATGAATAATAACAAATCTACATTATTCACAAACAAGAAAAAAAGCGCCATTTTGCGTCTTCCGCACTGAAAAGTTGAGAAACTTTTTCACTGAGTATTCTTCAAATATCCCTAAAACCAATATCATAAACGTATTCTACGTAAAATTTCCAGTAATATACGTCTCAATTATCACTCATCTAATTATTCCTCTCGGCATAATTCACAATCCAAATATTCGTTGAACAAGACAAACGTCACAAACTATGGCCGATGACGCAACTCAATCAATGATTCACTTTTTTTTTTTTATTTTGTGGTTTTAGTCCGTATTGCCTGTCTCGGAGTCGTGTCGATTCGAATTATAAATGTTTAAGGCATAGAGAAATATTTTTTATACTGGAAACATTCACTTGTAAGTCTCTACTGATGACCTTCAATGTCACAGGCCGCGTTACGCACAGTGATTGTGCGCAGGACGCTACAGTACAATTTTTAATTACGACGCAACTGCTGTGCGTAGGACACGTCACGGGTTAAGAAACCTAACCTAACCTAACCTAAAGGCTAACCTAACCTAAACCTAACCTGACGAATTGAGGGCGAATATCTCGGCCATTTTTGATTTTAGAGAAAAGTTGTCCCTATAAAACATGCTTATATTAGCGTAATCTTTACGATAAAACAATAATAAATAGGTGTTATAATGACACCAACTCCATCAAAAATTTTCTAAGTCCTGCGCCCCCTTTGCTTTAGTCCAACCCAACTAACTAGCTTTAGTGTTAAAAGGTTATCTAGTAATCCGAATAATCGGACGATTAAATTATTTTATTCATCCGGTAATCGGACGACTAATAATTATTTTATTCATCCGTTTAGCGGACGACTAGACACTTCGATTTTTTTTTAAAATATTATGTATTGATGATGATGATGATATTGATGATTGATGAAATTTATACCAAAAAAATTGGTTGTCTGTAAAGTCGGTTTACTGACGATAGTTGAACGTGACAACGGCCGATTGTGCTTCTTTGTCGCTCGTTCCGCGCTCTCGCTTGCACTTCAAGCCTTACATGGAACGCCTCAGAGCGAGGTAACGCCGCATGAGTCATGTTTTTTCGTGCGTGCAGCCGGCTATCGTGCATCTCACCAAACTAAACATTTCAAAATGGAGGATTATCGTACTGCGTCAAAGTTGATAACTCCAAACTGTTTCATGGCAACTATCGATTTAAAAGATGCTTATTTTTTAGTGCCAGTAAATAAAATGCACAGAAAGTACTTACGGTTTGAGTATGATGGAGTCCTTTACGAATTTAATTGTTTGCCATTTGGTTTAGGTATGCACCGCACCGTTCGTGTTTACAAAACTTCTAAAACCTATATTTGAATTTTTAAGAAAAACTCATCGTATGATATCAGTCGTTTATCTTGATGATGTCTTTTGTATTGGTAGAACACTATTAGAATGCCAAGAAAACATAACTTTGACCAAAACACTTTTTGAAAGACTAGGTTTTTTGATTAACTTAGAGAAAAGTTCGTTAGTACCAAAGATGCAATGCAAATTTTTAGGTTTCGTATTCGACTCCAATAATATGTTATTAAAACTACACGATGATAAGAAGTTAAAAATTAAAGAAAAAGTTTCCACCGTCTTAAATACTAAAAAATGGAAATTACGAGAATTTGCTCAATTTATCGGTTTAATATTTTCAGCTTGTCCCGCAATTCAATATGCTTGGTTATATACTAAAATTTTCGAACAGTATAATTAAATGTGTTTGCTTAAAAACGCTAGCTACGAACAGATAATTAAAATTCCAGATAATTTAAAATCGGATATGCTATGGTGGATCCGTAATATAGATATATAGGTAATTGTCCTCTCGGGATTGAAGATTTTAATTTAGAGATTTATTCAGATGCATCTAACACCGGTTGGGGCGCCTATTGTAATAACAATAAATGTTTTGGCTACTGGAAAGAATGTGAAAAAACATTGCATATTAATGAGTTAGAATTAAAAGCAGCTTTTCTTGCCCTTAAATCCTTCGCGAAGAATTTATGTTCTTCTCGAATCTTGCTAAGAATTGATAATGTCACCGCAATTTCTTGTATAAATAGAATGGGTAGTATTCAATATGATCACCTTAATGTGGTTTCCAGAGAAATCTGGCAGTGGTGTGAAATGCGTAAAATAACTATTTTTGCATCCTATATAAATACAAAGGATAATTGTGAAGCAGACCAATTATCGCGGAAGAAATTTCACGATACAGAATGGGAACTAAACCAAAATGCATACGATGAGATAACTATTAATTTTGGTGTCCCTGAAATAGATTTGTTTGCAAGTAGATGTAATGCAAAGTGTCATACATATGTAACTTGGAAAAACGATCCTGATGCATGGGCGGTAGATGCATTTACGGTTTCATGGAAAAATAAGTTCTTTTACGCATTTCCCCCGTTTTGTTTAATAACAAAGGTAATGCAAAAGATTATAAAAGAAAAGGCAGAGGGTATAGTTGTGGTACCGTATTGGCCTACGCGACCCTGGTTCCCAATTTTTCAGAAATTAATGACAACCAAGCCCATATATTTTGCACCTGATATTAATTTATTAACTTCTCCCTTCAGGATCAACCACAACCTACACAGAACTCTGAAGTTGGTTGCCGCGAAGCTTTCAGGCAAGCTTTACTAAGGAAAGGCTTGTCACCAAGTACGGTACAGATATAAATGTTATCATCGTTATCTGATTCTACCTACAAACAATACGATGGCTGCATAAAGACATGGCTAAACTACTGCAGTACCCACAACTATAGCTACATCTCGGCATCTGTCCCTGTAGTTTTACATTTTCTTACTGATTTATTTAATAAAGGTGCTAAATACGGTACCATTAACTCCTATAAGTCTGCCTTATCATTAATTTTATCTAATTTAGAAGATGATAGGGTAAAACGCTTTATGAAAGGAGTTTTCAAATCGAGGCCAACAAATCCTAAATATCATATAACCTGGGATCCGAGCATAGTTCTCGAATATTTAGCCCAACAGTGGCCAAATAATGAACTCAGTTTGGAAACTCTTTCCAAAAAGACTGCAACTTTATTGGCTTTGGTAACAGCGCATCGAGTACAAACACTTGCTCTTATTAAATTAAAGGACCTTGATATAAGAGGCACAAGTGAAATAATAATAATGATTTCAGATTTAATTAAAACTTCTAAGCCGTACTCGTTACAGCCTCTTTTAAGAATTCCTTACTTCAATAGTCGCTCGGAAATCTGTCCAGCCAAATGTCTAGAATCGTACGTAAATAAAACATCAACACTTCGACATAATGATCATTTATTTATTAGTTTTAAAAAACCATACTCAAAAGTTACCTCCCAGACGCTCAGTAAATGGATAAAGGACACGCTTCATAACAGCGGAGTAGATACTTCTATATTTAGTGCTCATAGTACTCGCCATGCGTCCACTTCCACTGCCAATAGACTTGGGGTCAACATTGATGTTATACGCAAAACTGCGGGATGGTCTGATTCTTCTGCTAAGTTTTACAATAGACATGTAATTACTGATCCTACCAGCTTTGCTAAAACATTGTTATCTAATAATGATTGTAACCTGCAAGAAAAATAATTAATGGTTAAATTATGAAAATAATGTGTGATTAATAATATTTATAGTTAATTGATTATTGCAAATAAAAATATGAAACTTACCATAAGTTTTTCAATTTTTATCACCATTTCACATTTTATTAATTACTCTAAACATCTACACCACGTCAATATAAATCGCAAAGAATGAAGCTGCGAAACATAATTGAAAATCAAACGAACTTACCAAGTGAAGTTTGATGACAATTATGTGAGCAGCTTCATTCGAAACGATTTATAGATACCCACCCTAAGATTACGGTTAATTCGACAACAAACGTATTACATAACATTTTAATATATTCCCTGCCCTATATAAATACAAAATGTGAAATATCTCTCAACAAATGACCTACACATCGTAACGAACCGTTTGAGAAATGATGGGGGTAAATGGTAGGGGTAAAAAGTGTTGCCACAAAAAAAAAAAAAGTATAATTTAAAAATTATAAAAGTATAAATTTAAATTAATAATACTTATACCTTTAAAAAAAAACCCGTGCAAGGCTCAGGCTAGGAACGCTACTACACCACGTCAATATAAATCGCTTCGAATGAAGCTGCTCACATAATTGTCATCGAACTTCACTTGGTAAGTTCGTTTGATTTTCAATTATAAAGGCGAAAGTTTGTAAGTATGGATGTATGGATGTTTGTTACTCTTTCACGCAAATACCACTTAACCGATTACAATGAAATTTAGCACACATATAGAGGGTAACTTGGATTAACACATAGGATAGATTTTATCCCGGAAATCCCACGGGAACGGGAACTATGCGGGTTTTCCTTTGAAAACGCGGGCGAAGCCGCGGGCGGAAATCTAGTCTAGTCTAGTCTAGTACTATTATAAGGACGAAAGTTTGTAAGTATGGATGTATGGATGTTTGTTACTCTTTCACGTAAAAACTACTGAATGGATTTGAATGAAACTTTACCACAATATAGCTTATACATCAGAATAACACATAGGATAGGTTTCATCCCGGAAATCCCACGGGAACGGGAACTATGCGGGTTTTTCTTTGAAAACGCGGGCGAAGCCACGGGCGGAAAGCTAGTAAAGAATAAATAAATGTGAGTATGTAAAATTATATATTATTTTTAATGTATGAGCAATTTTTTTATTACAATATTTTTCTTTTATTTTACGTGTTTTGAATAAAGAATGCAATCGAAGTAATCTGCCCTAGCGATACTAGCGCGAGTGAGTGTAATGTCAGAGGCGCATCGAATCCAGATGTTTCGTGCTAAAATAATAAATGTAAACTTCAATAATCTATATCTCAGTCATTTATTGATGGATTTCAAAATTTTTTTCGGCCACTGATTAGTTTTGATCTATATTTTAACACTATTATGGTGATTATAATATTTTCTATTTTTATAAACTTTTCCATTTTTCCATACAAACAAAATTAATGTCATTGAAAAAAAAATTAAATACAGATAAATTCAGTATTTTCTGATTTTTTCCTTTGTACACACACTATTACCTAGTTGATTACAAAATTGAAACTTTCTAGGTCATCTGGAAGTGGGTTAGGTTTTGTATATATCTATGAGTCAGTCAGTCTTAAAAATTGCGATTTTTGGATATTAATATCTACGCAACTGTTTTATCTGTATTTATGAAATTTAAGGTTCTTGTTTATGTTGGGGTCCTCATTATATGTACCAATTTTTGGTTTGTTTAAGTTAAATAGTTTTCGAGTTATAAGGGGGTGAAAAGTGGCTCCAAATGGTTCGTGTAAATATACACACGGCTGCTGCTCGCCAGTTCTCTTCGCTTGAACTCGGCTTGACACGCTGCCGCGTGTCTAGATCATAAAAGAACTACTAATAGTCAACCGTGAAAAACAATTGCCAACCATGTAACTTGACGATATATCAATTTTGGGTCTTCAATCGAATAAACATCAAAATGCATTGTTTTTATGCATTGCATTAGAGTAGTATGGATTCTGTCAAAACATCGAAACAGCTGAACAAATAGTAATTTAGTAGCATGTGCTCAGACGGTGAGGGCAAACGAACCCGACCTATTGTATTTACCTGTACAATATATAAGAATAGTATAAAAAAATCCTATAGTGGCATTTAAACTTTTTGTTATGAAAGTGGCGCCATCTTGTTTGCGTTAAGTGACACGTTTGGCACACGACAGGCCGTTTTGTCGCTTAGACCTTTACAACTGAGGGAAAAAATGTACTCAGACCTTTTTGACCGAGTACACAGGACTTATTTATGTGTACTTACCTAAGTATGACGTTAAAAAAATTAAAAAAATCCTGAAGTTCATAGTATGGAGTCGGTAAGTGGTAAGGTAAGTGCTGAAGACTGATGATTGAAATAATAACACGAAGAATAGAGGAAGACGTATGTATTTGTAATTACGTTTACAATAAATTATGAGATCAAGCGACATGCGCTCCGCGTCGAGGTCAGAACACGACTGCCTCTCTGCGGCCGGCCTGCGCTCGCGCAACGTGATGCGCCCCCCGCGCGCGGCCCCGCATCGTACGATTGGACGGAGCTTATCGCGACCTAACGGTACTCCTCGGTCCTAGGGAGGACATCGTTCGATAAAACATTATCGATAATTTAATAAAGTTAACTATCGATAATTTATTGCTTGTACGCATCGCTCGTAATGATAAAATGTTAATATAATATAATATGTATATGTGTAACCTAATGAGTTACCTACACCACCCCCCTCCAGAGACCGTCAAGGGCGATAAAAATCAGTAAATCTTACCCGGCGCCCAGAACGAGTGACATACTCTTTGGGTATAACTGGCGGAGGTTCTTCTTTATGGTCAGACAGTATGAAGGCCGGTTTAATACGGTCTATCGATACTGTGACCTCGTTGTTCTTTAACAATATCTTAAAAACTTTACTTCCCCTTGATAAAACTTTATGTGGACCTGAATAAGCCGGTGTTAGAGAACCACGTGATGCGTCTTCACGGAGGAAAACGTGATCACAAGTGGCGAGATCCTTATAAACGAAGGTATTCGGCTTACCATGGCGAGTTGTTGGTGTTGGCTGCAACTGTCTGGCAAAATTTCTGATGCGAGCTATGAAATCAGAAGTATCGGTAGTACCTACTGTGATGGGGTTAAAAAATTCACCCGGTAACCTCAGAGGTTCGCCGTATACCAACTCAGCCGATGAAGACTGGAGATCTTCTTTAATTGCTGTTCGAATGCCTAACAGCACCCATGGTAAAGACTCGGTCCATCCCTCATTCCCATGACATACGATAGCGGCTTTGAGTTGTCGATGGAAACGTTCTACCAGCCCGTTGCATGCTGGATGGTAAGCAGTTGTATGCTTATGTTCGAATGCGGCTACCTTGGACAAACTTTGGAATAGCGCCGACTCGAACTGACGACCACGGTCGGTTGTAATATTTGTAGGGCAGCCGAACCGAGCTATCCAGCCCGAGAGCAAGGCTTTGGCAACTGTCTCGGCTGTGATGTCCTCGATCGGTATTGCTTCTGGCCAACGAGTAAACCTATCTACCGCCGTCAGACAATACCGGTAACCATTGGAGGGAGGAAGGGGTCCCACAAGGTCAATGTGGATTTGTTTAAACCGTGCCCTGGGTAAGTTGAACGTACCTAATGGAGCAGTCACGTGGCGTGTTACCTTGGCACGTTGACATGGGATGCAGGCTCGTGCAAACTCTCTGCAGTCCTTGCGCACTCCTGGCCATACGAATCGCTCAGCAACTAATTTAGCCGATGCATTAGCACCAGGGTGGCTGAGTGAGTGCAGGCTGTGGAAGACCTGCTTCCTGAAAAATTTGGGTACATATGGTCTGGAAGTCGGCGTACTTACGTCGCAGTACAGAGCTATACGACTTCCAGGTATGTGTAGTTTCTCCAGGCGCAATGATGAACCCTCTTCTAGTAACTTAGAAAGCTCGTTGTCCGCAGCCTGGGCCTTGGCTAAAGTCTCGAGGTCGACAGGCGCTCCCAGTTCCTCGATCCGCGACAGGGTATCAGCAACGACATTATCCTTACCCGCTATATGTCGTATATCCGTTGTGAACTGGGAAATGAAGTCTAAATGTCTATACTGCCTGGGTGAACAGTTTTTCTTCCTTTCATGGAATGCAAAACTGATCGGCTTATGATCAGTATAGACTATGAAGTGTCGGGCCTCGAGCATATGCCGGAAGTGTTTTACCGCTTCATAAATGGCAAGTAGTTCCCTGTCATAAGGTGAGTACTTTACCTGAGAAGGGCTTAACTTTCGTGAGAAAAAAGCTAACGGCTCCCACGAGTTGTCCTTAAATTGTTGAAGAACTGCACCGATCGCCTTGTCTGACGCATCAGTCACCAGGGCGAGCCTAGCAGAGCAGTCTGGATGTGCTAGAAGAGCGGCGTTAGTCAAGCTCTCCTTACAAGCTTCGAAGGCAGCTAGGGTCTCCCTGGTGAGCTGGATAGGGTGTGATCCTTTTACTGAACCAGTCAACAACGCGTGCAATGGGGCTTGGACTTCAGCAGCGTGAGGAAGAAATCTCCTATAAAAATTAAGCATGCCCAAAAATGCCCTTAGTTGCCGCACGTTGGTGGGTGCAGGGAAGTCCTTAATCGCCTGGACTTTGACGTCGAGTGGTCGGGAGCCTCGTTCGGAGATGCAATAGCCTAAAAATGTTACCTTCTCGGCCCCGAAAACACACTTCGACGTGTTTATCACCATGCCGTAGTCCCTCAGCCTACCAAAGATGATCCGGAGGTGCTCTTCATGCTGCTTGCCGTCACGCGAAAACACTAAAAAATCATCGAGATAGCAGTACACGAAATCTAGTCCTCTGGTCATTTCGTCCACAAACCTCTGGAAAGTTTGGCCCGCATTTCGAAGGCCAAAGGTCATGAAAGGGAATTCAAATAATCCAAACGGTGTGGTGATTGCCGTCTTGGGAATATCCTCTGCGCTGACAGGTATCTGATGATAAGCTTTGACCAAATCAAGGGTGCTAAAGATTTTGCAACCTGCTATAGAATTGGCAAAATCGTGAATATGCCGAATTGGGTACCTGTCGGGCACAGTGCGGGCGTTCAACATGCGGTAATCGCCGCACGGCCGCCAACCGTTGTCCTTCTTACACGCTAGGTGAAGCGGAGAGGACCATGGACTCTTCGAAGGTCTGGCAATCCCGCTGGCGAGCATGGACTGAAATTCCTGCTGGGCAATTTTTAATTATCACGTCGGGGTCACCAGTATGGAGTCGGTAAGTGGTAAGGTAAGTGCTGAAGACTGATGATTGAAATAATAACACGAAGAATAGAGGAAGACGTATGTATTTGTAATTACGTTTACAATAAATTATGAGATCAAGCGACATGCGCTCCGCGTCGAGGTCAGAACACGACTGCCTCTCTGCGGCCGGCCTGCGCTCGCGCAACGTGATGCGCCCCCCGCGCGCGGCCCCGCATCGTACGATTGGACGGAGCTTATCGCGACCTAACGGTACTCCTCGGTCCTAGGGAGGACATCGTTCGATAAAACATTATCGATAATTTAATAAAGTTAACTATCGATAATTTATTGCTTGTACGCATCGCTTGTAATGATAAAATGTTAATATAATATAATATGTATATGTGTAACCTAATGAGTTACCTACAATAGTTTCCTGAAAACGTACCCTCACGAAGTGGTGGCGGATTGCAAATAAAAGCGCTGGCGCGCTCATTCGCGGCGCGCGGCATTCGCCGCGAGTCAATTGACACACTACAACTCTGCCCGTTTGTGGAGTCAACTGCCTTATTATTTTCCTTTGCATTATATAAGTTTTTTTTAATTACAATTAAGTTAGTTAAAGTGAGTTTAAAAAAATAGTGTGAAATTATTTCATTTTTTTGTAAATGATATTACTTAATGTTAAATTAAATTAACGAGTTTTGATTATATTTGTTCCTAAATTCAGAAGTGGGATAGTGATTCTCACGCGTCCTTAACCGTTTGCTTTCTGAAAATGGCAGTTTGACTCTTCAAACGAATTAGTTCATAACACTTTTAAATTACCCTCAATAATACTTTATAAACTTTTCATTGTGTTTCGTTTAAGTGAAATTAAAATAGTAGTTGTGTGGCTAAGTATATAACGCAAAATTTTGGTGAGTATATTCCAATCATTTGCTATCTAAGGAGAAGCGAGCTTCTTATCAATTTATAGCTTAAGGGTCAACTCACACCGAAAGAGCGGCGAAGGGCAGCGAAGCGCGGAGTCACGGAGACCCACGACTTCTCGAGCATTCCAGCGACTTCTCGAGCAGTCGCGGGAATCCGCACGCCTTCTCGAGCCCACTCGAGGGAAAGATTAAATTCATTATGTTATTTATGACTATTATAAAATGAACAATGACAAATTTGAAAGTTTGTTGGAAATTCTCAGGCCACATATTCGAAAACAAAATACCAATTATAGATTGGCTATTTCCGCTGAAGAAAGACTATCAGTCTGCCTCAAGGGTTATTTATTTATTTTTTTTTTATTTTTTATTTATAACATTTATTTCAGGTAACAGACAATAAATTGTACAGACCCATAGAATAAATACCTTACAGACTAACATACATATAATATTTTATAACTAAAACTATTAAGCACTACACTATACACAATTCACGGCACTGGCAGTGTCATATTGCGCTGAATGGGCTTCGGCTGGGTGTTGCGAAGCCGCCCGCGAAACCGCCGGAACACGACACCACGGGGCCAGAACTCCTCGCTCATGAAGGTCGACAGCTGCTCGCTCGGTACACGCACAACAAATGAATTAAAGTTCAAATTATTGCGCGGCTCCAGGCGCTGGACCCTCACGATAAACTTGGTCTTCACCCGCACATACTCCACTACATCAGAAGCTTGGGTGGAGTGGTGCAGGCGGGACACGTACAGCTGCGTCGTCGGTATGGCGGGCCGCAGCAGGTGGTTGTTACCGGTCGGGGCGGTACCGCACTTGTTGGAGGAGGGCTTCTTTTTCTTCTTCCTTTTCTCTACCTTTGTAAAGCCCTCCTCATCGAGTGGATGTCTATTCACGCTCGACAAGGGTGCCGCACGGCGCGGGGAGTCCCTGTGCTTAACGGGATCTCCATCTCGGGTGATTTCTTGCCGCTTTACGGGAGGCTTGGAGGCAGCGGCCGCGTAGCCAGCCGGTGTCGGGTTGGCTACACGAGGCGGGCTCTCCGGGGGAGGCGCGGGTCGGGCGGGGCGCGGCGTGACGCGGTCGACGGCCGGCGGCGTCGTCAAATTCGCTGACTCAAAAGTCTCACGTTGCGCTCCACGACGCGTGTTCACATTTGAAACCTCCGCTGACCTACATAATGAAATTGAATCGCGCAGGGCGACGACCTCATTACGCAGATCGTTGATGGTGGATTGGGAAGCTCCAAATTTAAACTCCATCTCCTTTAGGGCCGTCCTTAATGAAGTGATGTCCTTAAGAAGGCGGGTGACGTCGACGTGGTCGAATGTGACGGGAGGCAGCTTACGCAAATCCTTCGCCACGAAAGTCGGCACGTCGTCCGGATCGGTCTTCTTGAACACCTTGATGATGTCCCGTAGACTCCTCTCTCCCTTCTCGTCCCTCCTGCGAGACGGCATCCGGTCGGCCATATTCAATGCCAAAAAGAGTAGTGATTTGGCGTCACGTATTTCTCCTTCCGTAAAATTGCTCGTGCAAATTTGCTCTATGCTAACTTCATCCATGACATCCAGCTGATACTGCAGGAATGCCAGGACTTCATTAGGCACAAGCCTAGCGCTCATTGTTGCGAGCGATAACTTCGACAATAAAAAATATTCATTATTTTTTATGCATATTCTGCACTGCGCAATGCGTCCGCTTTTGAGCGCGCATTGCACTAGACTGATATTGCCAGCGGCCGCTCGCGACTGCTCGAACATTCTCGGGACTTCCCGCGACTTCTCACGCAGTCGCACGGCTCCGTTTATGGAATTCCCCGGAATTCCTTTACCACAATCTTGTTCGCATAAAATATTATCCAGCACATCTGTCAATGCCGTTACAGTACCTCTTCGCTTCCTGAAACCAGATTGAAGGTCGGGCAGTATGTTATTGGACTCAAGATAATCCATTAACTGTTTGTGAACAATCTTTTCAAGGATTTTGGAGCAACATGGCAAGATGCTGATAGGCCGTAAATCTTTAACAGATGCAGGATTACTTTTCTTTGGAAGTGGTCGCACCAATGCACTCTGCCACATCGCCGGAAATGTACTACTTTTTAAAGATACATTAATAATGTGCGTCAAGATAGGTAGTGTCTGTGATATTGTAAGGTTAATCATATCTAGAGACAAGTCATCAATACCTACTGCTTGAGACTTGAGACTCTTTAATGCCTTAAGTACAGTATCTTCGCTCACAGGCTTCAGTTCGAAAGAGGCATTGCTTATAAAGCGATGTTCGTTGAAGTAAGCTAAGTAAGATGTTTGTACGGCGTTATTGATAGGGACATTTAGGAAATGTGTATTTATAGTATTGGCGTCACTGATATGCGCTGGAAGTATGAAGTCATCTTTTAGTTTAATCTGTACATTATCTTTTATATGGGTCCATCAGGCGCGTGGATTTTGTATGTTAGAATTAATGTATGTTGAGAGTGGGAGTCGAGCATGCTTCGGCACGAATTGGGCCACGCTCGCACCGGGGAAGGTACCACACCCCCACAGAATATCGGCGCCATAGTGACAGTTTACTGTCGCGTTCCGTACGGTGAGTGAGGGGTCCGGAGGCCCACATCCCTTCCCATCCCCTACCCATCCTCTCCTTCCCTATCCTCATTCCCTCCCATCCTCGCCCCTTCTACCTAACTCCTTCCAAATCCCTTTGAGGACAGCAACACATCCACTTCCCAGTGGAGTGGATGCTTATGGGCGGCGTGTATCGCTTAACACCAGGCGACGCGTCTGCTCGTTTGCTATCCTATATCATAAAAAAAAAAAAAAAAAATGTTTCAAAGTAAGCTGTTTTTTCTCGATGAAGTGCAGATGCAACATATTTTTTTAAATCGATATAGTATAAATTTATAAAGAATAGAAAAAATTCGATCACGAGACGGGACTCGAACCCGCATCCTTCGCGCCATTCCGGGGCGGATGCCTTACCAACTCAGCCACTCGTGACCCGCCAGAGCAATCGAATTTATTCTATTCCTTCAGTTTTATGTGTCTGAAGGGACACACCGCGCGCCATCTATTGAGATGATTAACAACCATTTCAACCAATATGAAGCACTTTTCAGTGAATACAATATTGTAACGATGGAACACGACCTTTTTTGTTGAATTTATATTTTTGGTTTTTATGGCATTCAAATGCTTTATAAATATAAATTTATAAAGAATAGAAAAAATTCGATCACGAGGCGGGACTCGAACCCGCATCCTTCGCGCCATTCCGGGGCGGATGCCTTACCAACTCAGCCACTCGTGACCCGCCAGAGCAATCGAATTTATTCTATTCCTTCAGTTTTATGTGTCTGAAGGGACACACCGCGCGCCATCTATTGAGATGATTAACAACCATTTCAACCAATATGAAGCACTTTTCAGTGAATACAATATTGTAACGATGGAACACGACCTTTTTTGTTGAATTGATATTTTTGGTTTTTATGGCATTCAAATGCTTTATAAATATAAATTTATAAAGAATAGAAAAAATTCGATCACGAGGCGGGACTCGAACCCGCATCCTTCGCGCCATTCCGGGGCGGATGCCTTACCATTTTTTCTATTCTTTATAAATTTATATTTATAAAGCATTTGAATGCCATAAAAACCAAAAATATAAATTCAACAAAAAAGGTCGTGTTCCATCGTTACAATATTGTATTCACTGAAAAGTGCTTCATATTGGTTGAAATGGTTGTTAATCATCTCAATAGATGGCGCGCGGTGTGTCCCTTCAGACACATAAAACTGAAGGAATAGAATAAATTCGATTGCTCTGGCGGGTCACGAGTGGCTGAGTTGGTAAGGCATCCGCCCCGGAATGGCGCGAAGGATGCGGGTTCGAGTCCCGCCTCGTGATCGAATTTTTTCTATTCTTTATAAATTTATATTTATAAAGCATTTGAATGCCATAAAAAACCAAAAATATAAATTCAACAAAAAAGGTCGTGTTCCATCGTTACAATATTGTATTCACTGAAAAGTGCTTCATATTGGTTGAAATGGTTGTTAATCATCTCAATAGATGGCGCGCGGTGTGTCCCTTCAGACACATAAAACTGAAGGAATAGAATAAATTCGATTGCTCTGGCGGGTCACGAGTGGCTGAGTTGGTAAGGCATCCGCCCCGGAATGGCGCGAAGGATGCGGGTTCGAGTCCCGCCTCGTGATCGAATTTTTTCTATTCTTTATAAATTTATATTTATAAAGCATTTGAATGCCATAAAAACCAAAAATATAAATTCAACAAAAAAGGTCGTGTTCCATCGTTACAATATTGTATTCACTGAAAAGTGCTTCATATAGGTTGAAATGGTTGTTAATCATCTCAATAGATGGCGCGCGGTGTGTCCCTTCAGACACATAAAACTGAAGGAATAGAATAAATTCGATTGCTCTGGCGGGTCACGAGTGGCTGAGTTGGTAAGGCATCCGCCCCGGAATGGCGCGAAGGATGCGGGTTCGAGTCCCGCCTCGTGATCGAATTTTTTCTATTCTTTATAAATTTATATTTATAAAGCATTTGAATGCCATATGTAGTGTATGTCCTTCCCTATTATCGGCTCTTAGACGCACACGTCCTCTCACTCCGACCGCCTGCAGCCAACTGAACTGTGTGAGCGGTGTCACCGTTGCACGTGCGCAAGAGACGACATAATACTTCCCTCTCTTTCACTCACATACACTACATCCCTCCTTTATTTTAGAAATTTTTAATTCTTTTCAATTAATTTTATGAAATGAAATAAAATATGTTCTATTAGTCTATACCTAAACACCAGTATCAGTTAGTACACACAACTCAGGGACACGTCCGCTCCATACCAGCGATAGAGTAGAATGTGTCGCCTGGCCTAGTAATATAATTCTGCAACATCTCTCCTTTTCATTTCTTTTTTTTTTCTTTTTTTTTTTTTACAATATATGTATTCGAATCGATATTAATTAATAATTTTTTCAAACTCAAACCTTGATTCATAAACCAGACCTCATCCAGAAACGTTTTAAAATCGTCAGTATAAGGAAAAAATATGAATTTACCACTGGTTCGGAAAGCCGTCTCGACAGAGAAGAGCCGGCAAGAATATATTTTAGGCATAGTTGCTCCTTCAAAATCATAGAAATGTAACATACAACAACTTACATAGGTATTTATAATAACAATAATGGCAATTTATTTAAGTATACGACAATCTATCATGAATAAGTTGTATACTTATATTTAAGTTTATTAAGTCATTATTTATTTATTAACCAATGGAACGAAATCGTTTTCAGTAACTTTATGTAAGGTATAATGTTTAAACTATGTTCCTTCTGTAACTTAACTATACTTTTGACTAAATCCTGTACTGTACCTGTACTGTACTTAACCTGTTTTATTTTTTTTAATTACATGACTATTGCTGTATTGCACTATCTTGTTGATGTGGAACTAACATAGGTTATCTTCTCACTTTTTCCTCACTATTTATCATGACCTGCACTCCAGGTCATTTAGAAGAGGTGAATGCTGCTTCTTCTGACGCATAATTTAATTCACTTTACCTGCACCGGCATCTGCACCATTTAAGTAACCACTGTTTTCCCACATATTAAAATTATTATTAAACAATAGCTGCAAAAGACCTTATAATTGGATTAGTACAATCTAAGTAAAACTTCGGTACAATTATTACCAAGTAAAATGCCTATAGACTAGGTACATACTTAAATGCTCGGTTATTATCTAATATCTATATTCTGTATATGTACTTCGTTACTAAAACAATATATGTTCCAATTTTAATTCAATTTCAATATGCCTAATAAAATCGGAATGTATTATAATATGTATATCAAACATTAATTGGTTCATTATTTATTCTTATTTAAGCAACAACAAGTTGTCATAATAATATGATCCTTAGGCACAGGGAAGATTTGTTTATTTATTCGTTTGTCCGTCTCTCTTTCATATCGCAATGAAGCGATTTAAGATATATTTTTGGTGATAGTTTAGAGGCTAGAAAGTGGCAGCCTTTTTTTATAGCGCATTAAAAAATATTTAATTCATACAGAATCATGCATTTATGGTTCGCATTTGAATTCCTAATTTTATAAATCCCGATAGGTCACGCCATATTAAACTGTCACATGTATTACAATGTTAAGGTTCATAATTATCAATTATTTAAATACAAACTTTCGGGTGTAAACCACTCTGACAGAATTATAGGCTTTGTGGAGCTTGCTCTGCAACAGTCTCGGGCAACAGTACAATATCATACTATACATGTGCCATTGACTTCTATTGAACCGCTTTTAGCTTCACCTGTATGTTCGTATGACTGTATGCAACCGATTCTTTTCGATTCGCTAATGACCTACCCAAACCGTATAGATTTAACTTCAGTGACAATATTACAACAATTTATTGACAATACAAAAATGAATATTTAGTAAAACGTGATTAATTATTACTTTTTTTTATATACTTCCTATTTGTAACCTCAACACACACGCGGTGTTGTTCATTGTATGGTATTTAAAATTTAATTAATGTAACGACCCTAAAACGTACCACAATGTATCATTTTGTTGATGACATTTTTTATTTATTTTTATTTTTTAATTTTTATTTTTGTTACTTATGATAACATTTGTATTTGTATTACTGACAACTTAATAGCCACTTGAAAAAGAAGAAGATAACTTAATGACAATAATAATGGCTAGACATTAATCACACATTAATGGTCTGAAAATAAGTAGTAGGATACATAATTTTTTTTTTACTGTACAATGTTAACTGTAACAATCAATAAAAACTTTGTTTGTTACCTATAACTATATAAGTATTTGCATAAATTAACAGACTTGAATGTACAATGTTCAATTTTGCATTTCGAAATCAATACCACTACCACCTCAATATTGTAGAGATTAATATTTGGAATTTATATTCCGACTAAGGCACGAATGGTGAACTTATCGCGATAATACATTTTTTTTTGCTTTGACAAGAAATCTTTAACGTATTTCTTAATTAATAATATCTTTTTATTTTCAATCTAGTACGATATCCATTATTTTATCGCAGCGGTGTTAATGCATTAGGTGCGATATTTAATGTTCAAAAGATGAGCTCCTAAAAGATGTATTACGTAAGTACTTTATGAATATGAAATCAGACCAGTCTTACAAACCACCATTAAAACTTGGATTTTATATGAATTACTGCATTGTAAATCTTATTAAATTCTTAATAACTTTTTAAACTTGTAAATAAGATTATTAGTGTATTGACTTTTATAATACTATTCACGTTGATGTTGTGTTGCTGATTTTCTCATCTATAATAAAATTGGTGTTTTTAAATTAAAAACAGTCGTTATTAATATATAGTAATAACTAGATGCACATGGTGTATGATTTTACCATGCACGGTACTTACATATACCTTGCATATACCAATATTTACGGTATGATGTGGTTATGATCCATTTTTTATTTTACATTAAATGTTCGTCTTGAAATTGACCTTTATTATTTATCTAAATATTTTAAGTGTATATTTGATGACAGGTTGTTTGTCAATATACACTATCTATCAAAGTAATTATTATCTACAATAATTAACGATTCATATTTTATGTCAACTGTCTATTGTCCAACTATTGTCTTTAACGGTATATTATTGTATAAATTACGTAAAAGTCGTTTTCAACGTTCCAATATGTAATAATTAACAGTGTGTTATACCTAACCCCAAACCGGGGTGCTACATTTCCGCTGAGGGAGTAGTGTTATATTACTGCTACGTTCCGATTAGAAAGCTTCTACATACCTGCAACGTTCCCGCGCAGGGAATTGTTGCGTCCTTGCCACGTTCCGATAAGGAACCTCATACGCTGCTACATACCGCTTAAGACCCATCTTCAGTAGTAACTAGTAGTACGACATTGCTACGATTGCCGCTGAGGAAATCCTTCTACGTCTTGCTTGCTTCGGCTCCTTAATTCCTGTTGAAGGAATTCAGCGACCAACCCTAAGCGCATTCCATCTTACGTCCACCTATATCAGTAAGAGCTCTACCGGAGGGTTTGGACCTAGGCACACCACGACCCTTATTGTTACTGATATTTGTATTTTATTTTATTATTTAACTAAATTAATTGTCGACTGTATGGTGAGTAGTTCTTATTATTTTTTTTTGTTTCCACCTCACCTACAACGCCACATAGTATATACAAAAAGAATGAATAGCCAAATATGTTGCTAAGTGTAAAACTCAAACCTCGGCGCGCGGCGTATCGGCTTGACCAATTCGGATAATATTCATGTTCCAATTCGTGTAACGAACCGATAAAGGGCGAAAGAGCATTACAACGTCTGCCAGGTGGGTAGTTTGAAATAATGAATATTGAGACTACTCTGTATGTCTCTCATTCCATTTATTTTTGTTTTCGAATATTCATTATTTTATTACTTTACCCTGTTTATGATTATTATATTATCACTTAACCTGTCTAACTTTATAGTTGTCGGTTAAATGTGCAATACCTATCGCAGACATTTTAGGTATTGTTATCATTATGATTATTCTTTCGTTGTTTAACAAAATCTGCTATGAAATTATGAAAATATTAAGTCACTTTTAGATACGAATAATAAAAGCTACTGTAAATATTTTAGTATTTACTGTATTCTCTTAAAAATTGTATTATTCCATTTTTTATTTGGATATCAATACTAACCGTAAGTATTTCCGAAGATACAATCTATCTTACGAACAATACTTCACTGTGAAATGGTGACGAACTATCACGTTTTTTTTTTTTTTTTACCATCATGACTATTCTTTCTTTGTTAAACAAAATCTGTTCGGTACGAAATTATGAAAATATTAAGTCACTTTTAGATATTATGAATAATAAAAACTACTGTAAATATTTTAGGATTTAAATATTTTATTTTTTATTTAAATACTCTTAAAATTGTATTATTCCATTTTTAATTTGGATAACAATACTAACCGTAAGTATTTTCGAAGATACAATCCATCTTAGAAGAAACACTATGAAATGATGACTAACTATCACATCTTTTTTTAAGATTGCGTATTTAAGTGCATGAATTCGCAATATGGGCATCATCCAAAATATAAACATTTTATACAAGCATCACCCGTATCACATCACTACAGGCATCACCTGTATTGTAATTATATTACGACTACCAGGCATCATCTGGTATAAAATTACAAAGTACACACGGGCGTCACCCGATTTTTGTTTTTGCACTACCAGGCATCATCATCTGGTATAACATTACAAAATACCCACGGGCGTCACCCGATTTTAGTTTTTGTACCACCAGGCATCATCTGGTATAACATTACAAAATACCCACGGGCGTCACCCGATTTTTGTTTTTGTACCACCAGGCATCATCTGGTATAACATTATAAAATACACACGGGCGTCACCCGATTTTTCTTGACCACCAGGCATTATCTGGTAACACAGTACAAAGTACACACAGGCATCACCCGTTTTTTTCCTGTATTACCAGGCATCATCTGGTAACACATTTCAAATTACGTACACGGGCGTTACCCCTTTTTTTTATCAGGCTTCATCTTGTAACATTATAGCTGTTAAGTTGTTGTTGTTACAACAACTTTAGAAATCCCTTGTCGTGGTCCACATCACCATCGAAACACATACATCAGAACTTCCATAATGTTACTATATTAGCCTGTCCAGGAAACTTACGTTCCTTGCATGATAACCATTAATTACTTCTTTATGCAATAATGAATAATCTTAAATAATACTCATGCAACTTCACATCGAGTAATTAAATAAGATATAAGTGGGTATTTGGTATAATTATATTTTTGTAACCAGACAAATTTATTCTGAGCTGATCGGGAATCGAACCTTCTTAGCTCATTTAATCATGTTTAACCAATCCTCTAAGCAGGTTTTTACATGTCAGTATTAGTAAGTTTATATGTAAACAAATGTCCCAAAATAATAATCTACAGCCTCGACTAAACAAAATATCACAATTAGTCTCGCATAACTCAGTTACAGTCCTATGCATGACTACGTGAGTACATATACTGGACGACGCTAGCTGTATACCCGTACACTGTACAGTGTATTTATCAAACAGGCACCATACGCTCGAGCAATAAAGACAGCCCGCGTATGCATTGGTATCAGTGTAGTTATGTATACGAGAAACAATTTACAACACCTACTTTATCCTTCTGGCTACAATTATTTAAGAGGTTTTGCTAAATCTTTATGTAAACGAAACCTTCATTTTCTACGGCGCGGAGGCCTCTCGAAAGGCACGCACATGTTATTTATCTACTTTTTACGGATATTTTTTTTTATGTAAGCGGCACAAAATATCATAATGAAAATAGGAATGTGTGTATATTATTATTAACTTTAATATTCCCTTCGATGTAACTCGACTGTGGATATAATTAGTTCAATAGTTATCACAGCACACCTATTTCCTCCCTTTTTTTTGTTTTGTAATTTTTTTTTATTATCAAAAAAAAATTACTTACATTTATTCCCGATTTACCTCGTCGCCAAAATGTAGTGTATGTCCTTCCCTATTATCGGCTCTTAGACGCACACGTCCTCTCACTCCGACCGCCTGCAGCCAACTGAACTGTGTGAGCGGTGTCACCGTTGCACGTGCGCAAGAGACGACATAATACTTCCCTCTCTTTCACTCACATACACTACACCATAAAAACCAAAAATATAAATTCAACAAAAAAGGTCGTGTTCCATCGTTACAATATTGTATTCACTGAAAAGTGCTTCATATTGGTTGAAATGGTTGTTAATCATCTCAATAGATGGCGCGCGGTGTGTCCCTTCAGACACATAAAACTGAAGGAATAGAATAAATTCGATTGCTCTGGCGGGTCACGAGTGGCTGAGTTGGTAAGGCATCCGCCCCGGAATGGCGCGAAGGATGCGGGTTCGAGTCCCGCCTCGTGATCGAATTTTTTCTATTCTTTATAAATTTATATTTATAAAGCATTTGAATGCCATAAAAACCAAAAATATAAATTCATCGATATAGTAGTTTTTGGCACTATCTGTCTTACAAATTTTAGCCCTGGCTTGAGCTTCGTCTCGTCTTTTCATCATTTGTTTAATATTATACGTCAACCAAGGTGGCTGTTTCAATTTGACGTATATATTTTTCCTAGGCGCATGTGAATCGAAAATTTCTACCATACTACTTGTGAACAAAGTAACGATATCGTTGACATTTGTTATTGATAACAAGTAGTTCCAATCAACTGCGACGCAAAAAAAAATCAAGTTTAGGTTAGGTTAGCCGTTAGGTTAGGTTAGGTTAGGTTTCTTAAAAAAAAACTACACAGAAATAGGAGCCCCGCGAAGCGGGGCTCCGTCGACGCGCAAAAAAAAATCAAGTTTAGGTTAGGTTAGCCGTTAGGTTAGGTTAGGTTAGGTTTCTTAAAAAAAAAACTACACAGAAATAGAATACCCCGCGAAGCGGGGCTCCGTCGACGCGCAAAAAAAAAACTCAAGTTCAGGTTAGGTTAGCCGTTAGGTTAGGTTAGGTTAGGTTTCTTAAAAAAAAAACTACAATTTCTGGCCACGAAATTTATAATCATAATATAATATTTTAGCTGTTTCGTTTCTCTTTTCTCAGAAAATTCGAAAAAAAATTCGGCTATTCAACAACAAAAATAGTTAGGTTTCTCTGTTCGTGTGTGTGTGTGTGTGTGTGTGTGTGTGTGTGTGTGTGTGTGTGTGTGTGTGTGTGTGTTAAGGTTAGGTTAGGTGTTCAGGAGTATTTTACAATACATTGAATTTTTGTTGTGTATTGATAGATACG
Organism: Colias behrii; assembly: GCA_029959065.1. Taxonomy (NCBI): domain Eukaryota; kingdom Metazoa; phylum Arthropoda; class Insecta; order Lepidoptera; family Pieridae; genus Colias; species Colias behrii. Next base: position 117,132 of record JARWMC010000034.1, read on the forward strand.
ATGAATGTAAATCTAGTATGAAATAAACAGTCAAAGTGAATACACGTATTTTTCTTCAATATCCCTCTGCTGAGCTAATTTGAACCTTAACACAATAAACATATGGTCCTTCGAGCCGGATATTATATTGAATGGAGGGATTAGCGAGCTCGACCAGCGAAGACAAAAGACGACATTCCTTAGATAACACGGGTGTTCTTTGCATCGGTATTGCAGTTTTAATGTAAACAAGTTATAATTACGTTTTTATAACATTTTGTGAAGATTGATTATTGGAAGATTTTACTTACTATTTACGTATATAAAAAATGTCGCCCCCTAATATGGAACAAAGTGGATATTTAAGTACATTGGAAGACTTAGCTAGTACTTTACAAAAAACACAAACGAATTTAAAGAAGTGTCCGAAGCAGCGATTAACATCACACGGTTATATCACAGCGCGATTGCAGACAATTGAAGAGTATTGGGCATCGTTTAAGCAAGCTCACAACGGTCTTGTTAAGTGTACGCCACGGGAACAGAAGGGAATATTGACATACTTCCTGAACGAAGAATATTATTTATATGAAGATTTGTATCTCAACTTAGAAGCCGACTTACGGGATTTATTAATTAAATTGAAACAACCGAATCAACCCGCTCCGCCGTGTGATATGTCAATAACATGCGTGGAAGGTCAACAATTGTTTTCTAAGTTACCCAGGATACAATTACCAACTTTTTCGGGAAGATATGAAGACTGGCCCACTTATCAAGATTTATTTAAAGCGCTCGTTCATGACACTTCATTAGGGGATGTACAGAAATTACATTATTTGAAAACAAGTGTTTGTGGTGAAGCCGAGATGTTGTTAAGAAATATACCTATTACCGGGTCGAATTATAAACAAGCGTGGGATACATTAAAGGGCCGATTTCGAAACAAAAAGATGATTGTTACTTCTATTTTAAAAAGATTATTTAACCAAAAGAAAGTAGTGAACCAGTCTGCAAGTCAAATTAAAACGTTATTAGATACAACAACAGAGTGTATACAGAGCCTGAATAATTTGAATATAAACACCGATTCTTGGGATCCTATAATTATATTTCTGGTGGGGCAGAAGTTGGATACAGAGTCGTTAAAGGACTGGGAGGAACTTACACACAAGGATGGAAGTGATGAACTATCTACATGGTTAGAACTGAAGAAGTTTCTTGAAGCTAAGTTTCGTACACTTGAACTTCACTAATGTTGTTGGTGAAGTAGAAAATAAAAAATGCCAGTCGCGTAGATAAATAAAATGGAGGCTTTAATGCAGATTTGGCGATGAAAATGTACAGACAGAAAACTTTGTTACATACGTGCGCTCAGGTGCGAGGAGGCCGAAGAACTGGCCGAGTCACTGACGCAGCAGTGGCTCGCCGCAGATTTTACAGATAATGTTAAAATTACAACAATCGCACAGATTAAAAACAATGATCTAACATAGAAAATATTGACTAATGTACATTAAAATAATTATTTAGAATTTAATTCTCTTTTGAATGGCGCGTCGCTAACACTCCCCACCCCAGTGCTGACTCAGCACTCCAACATGGGAACGGGAGCGACGCGCGACGCACATCTGCGCCACGTCCCTGTGCTCCTTCGCGCAAGACAACATTTAAGGCTGTCTTAACATTTCGTATCAGCCTGAGGGGCTGCCATGCCCCACCCCAATGGGGGCTACCGGGAGATATAAACGACCATTCACTGACCTTTGATAAATCGTTGATCTCGCCCAAGCGATTCGCTTCAAATGTTTTGTAAGAACGTGTGTTATTGCGAATCCAGTGAAGCACCGTGGTCAAGTTGCACCAAAAATACCTGCGCACGGGTTTCATTCTATGCTCTTTAAAAGTAGTGTTTGCTAGCCGTGCACCTAGCAATGCCGCTTGCAGTTCGGCCCTGGGTATTGTTAAGGGCTTTACAGGCATAACCTTACACTTACTTGCAATAAATGCTACATGAATTGAATTATTATATTCCCATCGCCAATAACCTACCGTACACATCGCCTTCGAGCTAGCATCACAAAACACATACAACTGTAGGTTGTTATAGCCCGTAGCGTATGCAGTATGCGCTACGTCGTCGTAGCAATCCGTCGTCGTAACCTAACCTAACCTAACCTAACCTAACCTAACCTAACCTAACCTAACCTAACCTAACCTAACCATAGGCGGGTAGGATATTTATTTCGGCCGTTACTGTATAGAATAGCTTATAGCGCTCACTAAACAAAACCTATGAATGTTAAATAGCTTGAATTTAACTACATACTAATTTTAACTATATTTCACACATGAAATAGCCATAATTCAACATAATCCATTTCAAATAAATTTATTATGTGATCCATTATTAATTTAAACAACAGTTTTTATACGTAGTCATTCTAAATAATATAAAACACGTGTTTCGTCTCTTTCCCTCCCATATAATTTTACCTAAGTTAGAAAGGGACAAACTAAAATAAAAGTTGTAATGTATGAAAGCGATATTCAAACAATTATTTTATATAAATATTTACTTAAACACTCTATGAAGAATGCGTCTGCCATTCGCATGAATGGTCAACTCCAGATTTCGCACAGTTCTCTTATAAGGTTGGCGGCGTGGCTTCAAACGGTATAAAAACATGCTTATTATCTATATACATACGAAATAATTAAACTAATAATATATTCTGGTAGGTAGCGTAAAATAGATGAATAGAATAAAAAAAACGTCATTACATTTTGCACGACAACTTATATTATAACGAAATAAAATATATAGACTCAACGTGAAATTTTATGATTTTCTAAGCAATAAGTTACTGTATTATACTTGGAAGAATACATTTTAGTTTTATGACAATTCAGGATTGGTTTTGTCGTATTTTTAGTTCTAGTCGCTTCTTAGATATAAGTATCTTATACAATAATTATTGTGACCGAAATATTTCTCAATTGTTGAGGCTAAATAGTTAAAAAAAAAATCGAAAGCGTGTTGGAACCAATTTTGCATTCACCTTAAATTGAATTAAGTATGTTTGGCCTTAAGGTTTCTATTAGTTGTGTGTAGAAAATTAACTCAATTATGAATACAAATACTGGCAGAACCTAGGTTATGTATAATTAGGTCTTTTATGTTATCTTTTGACATACTAATCACTTGACATTGTAATTTTTATGAGCAGCTAATACTCTAGCTTGGCACATCTCTTAGAATATTTTTCAAGTATTTAATAATCAAATGTAAAAATGGCATTTTTTTTAGTAATTTCAGTTCACACATGTTCCGTTTTTATCATGAAAAACAATTTGCTGTCCAATGTTGTTGGATTTTGAAATTTGTCTCAGAAGTTATGTCAGCATTCAGCCGTGAGGAAAGCGAATTGTTGTAACATGTAAAAGCGGAACATAAATATTTGGAAAAATTGTAAATAAATAGTATATAAGTACCGACTCTGGTCACAGTATGCGAGGTCGGATGGCCGCCTATAGTATTAGCCTAGGAAATCATTGGTATCAAAGTATTAAGGTACAAAAATGTATACTTGTCAAAATTTTATTACACTAAGAAAAGCCTTTTTCACATCACAATCATCCTGTTTTCAAGGTTTTGATTGAGAAATTATAAATTTTGTAGCATAGTTTGAGTTTATCGCTATAGAAAATATCAGTGTCTAGTTTTAAGAGTTAATGTTAATTCATTACACTTGTAAGTCATCGTATATCAGATTCTAGATTTTATTGTATTTTCGATAAACCTTTAAATCAGGATGATTAAAACATATCTACAAATTGTGAACCTATATTTTTGGAGGTTGATTGAAAAAGGCAAAGACAAACAATGTATGTGTGTAAAACACACACTTAACTTAACTTGTCATTTACGATACAAAATTGTGTATTTCTTTATGTAGATAATTTAGGATAAGAATGAGAATTTTGAAAGACTTGGCTAAGCTCGCATGCTGGCAACTGGTTGGCAAGAGATGGTGATATTATAGCTAATTATAATAAGATATAGATGTTATGTGAAATTGACGTTAAAGAGTCTTATTGTATCATTGGTTACCATAAGCACGTATAGTATTTGAAATAAATATTTACATTGAGATCTGTGTGTTTTATTTCTATGATTAGTGAAAATAAATATGTACTGTCTTTGTTGCTACGAAGTAATGTAGCTTTCTGCTGGTGAAGTACCTAATCAAAATTGGTTAAACAGGTTGAGAGATTGGAATATGTGACGCGATTGACCTAGTATAGTATTACTTTTTTTTAGTATTAGTATTAATTTTTATCGTTTTCCCGAAGGAGTTGAAAGATATTCAAAAAACGTTAAATATTTCTGAAAGTAATAAGTTTTGGCTAGGTAATGTTCACTTTTTTGTTTTTGTTTTACACCTATATGAAGTCAACTGTATAGTATACATACCTAGTTAATTTTTGCGCTAACCCAACCATAAATTGTAGGTATATTAGATCTATTAAACGATAAAGTTCCAAGTACATGCGCAATTAAGAGATGAAAAGAAAATTCGACTTTCTTACAAAGTGGGATGTGAAATATAATATTATCTTACAGTTATATAGGCGTAAATATACTTTGAACTTATATTAATCGTAACCTTAAAAGGTCCTTATATTATTTACTGAGTAAATATGGACGTTAAAATATGATATTGTCTTATTTAAAATATTATCTTATTTATTGAAGTGGGCGGTTAACCTTTATTTTCAGAGAGTTCAAAAACGGGAGATTCTCAATACGACTGTATTTTTGTGTTTGTTACAATGTTACCTCAGAACTTTCGACTGGGTGAACCGATTTTGATGTTTTTTTTTTTTTGTTTGGAAGCATTTGGACCCAATTGGTTAGGTTCTGACTATTTAAAGACATATCAGTTTTTTTTTTGTTAAAAATTATTATTGTTTTTATAAACAAAATATATTATAAATTAAATTAGATACAGATTAATTCTATAAATAAATATAATATATAAAAGATACTGAAAATGTAAGTAATTGGAGTCCTCAAACATGAATATAAACCAAATTCAATCCGAAATGAATTGATTAGTTTTTTATTCGCATTGAAGGAAGGAGCTCTAGCGTCTATTTGACAAGATTTTCACAGGAGAATAAACATGTTTATTCCAAATATATATTTTTTAACAAACTATGTAATAAATAACAAAATTGCCTCTCAAATTGTATTCATTTTCATACAGGTGTGTTAAGTAAAGGGAAAAATTATAAAAATATTGGAGGTAAAAAATGCGTAACTCGGCGCCCAGACTCAAAGACCATGACTTCACTTTTCTTAGTATTGTAGACCAATCCTTGAAGAGCAGCGTACTCTTCACAGATGGCCACTAACCTTCTAAGACCGCAGACTGAAGCACTCAGCAACGCCATATCATCTGCGTAACTTACATTGTTGATGCAAACTCCATCAATATGACAACCAATCCTTTCGTTGCGGAGTGATTCAATCAGGTCGTTGACATACAAATTGAAAAGCGTGGGCGAACTTAACCCCCCCTGCCTCACACCGCATTGCAGCCCAAACGGCTGGGATAAAGCTCCCGCCCATCGGACTTGATTGATCTTATTATATTGAAAGTAAAATACAATTTTCATAAATTATCGACTTAAGAATTTAAAAACATTTGATTTTATACGTAATTAAATAAGGACGTATTAAATAAATATGTCTCGGCCTCTCGGGTAGCAGAGCGGGTAACTCGTTTTATTGACGTTTTATTCCGTGTTGGCGAACCCGCAAATCAGTGGCACCCCATCCTAAAAAAAAAAAAAAAAAAAAAAAAAAGTTTGGACTCTTTTCCCACTAAAGCGGCCACGCTGAGTCGATAGCACTCACTCCCGAAGCGATAGGATGCACGGTTTCGGAGATGTGCAGATCGATTAACTCTTATCTAATTGATATCCGGTGGGTCATTAGCGTATTGTTCACCTTTTCCTATTAGCTAATTACACCGTCCGGCGTTCTTATCTATTACTCATTGTGCACCTCGCTTATCACTGCTTTTGTATTAAACTTCTTTGTTATAACCTACCTCACTATTCTAACCAAACGATGTATTTATTATATTCAAGAAAAAATACGTCTAAAATCCTATAACTATATTTATATATTATCGTACTATATTATTATAATTGTTGCTTTTTTAAAAAGCGATTCGCTTCTGGCACTCGCCGACCGCTGCCGCGGCACGCTTGCTTTGCTCGCTCGGCTCGTGCGTTGTTTATCAAACTCTAACCTAACCTAACCTAATTGTTTTTCCGGATAATCTGATGTATCGAACTTTGTTACGGCCTACCTCGCTATTCTGAATCATCAATAAAACACACTCATTTTACTGCCATTTTTATTTCCAAAATGTTGTTGCTTATTATCTACTGGTTTGTGTGCTTCCTCATCTACTTATAAAATAGGAGCGAAACATCTCATCCACTAAAATATCATTGTACAGTGTGTTCCCTGTAAATATGCTCGTAAAACTATGCATTGAATATCCCTGAAACTTATATAGCAAATACATTAAGCAATATTCACCACAAACTGAAGTCCAATTGGAAATAATGGTCAAGCATAAACATTATTTTCTTAATTTGCAGTTAAAAACTTCATAATTCGTTTAATTACAATATGAAAAAGTCATAGCAAATAATTTACGACGAAGAGGTTCGAGTACTATGGAAACTGCGGATATCTTATATTGTAGACAAAATGCGTCTAAAATCTGTCCTATATCCTACTATCTAATATCTTAATACTATTATAAAGGCGAAAGTTTGTAAGGATGTATGGATGTATGGATGTATGGATGTATGGATGTATGGATGTATGGATGTTTGTTACTCTTTCACGTAAAAACTACTGAACCGATTACAATGAAATTTAGCACACATATAGAGGGTAACTTGGATTAACACATAGGATAGGTTTTATCCCGGAAATCCCACAGGAACGGGAACTATGCGGGTTTTCCTTTGAAAACGCGGGCGAAGCCGCGGGCGGAAATCTAGTATATTATAAAGGCGAAAGTTTGTAAGTATGGATTTATGGATGTTTGTTACTCTTTCACGTAAAAACTACTGAATGGATTACAATGAAATTTAGCACACATATAGAGGGTAACTTGGATTAACACATAAGATAGGTTTTATCCCGGAAATCCCACGGGAACGGGAATTATGCGGGTTTTCCTTTGAAAACGCGGGCGAAGCCGCGGGCGGACATCTAGTATTATTATAATTGTTTCTTTTTTAAAAAGCGATTCGCTTCTAGCACTCGCCGGCCGCTGCTGCGGCACGCTCGCATTGCTCGCTCGGCTCGTGCGTTGTTTATTAAAGTCTAACCTAACCTAACCTAACTGTTTTCTATTGCAAAAACCATTCGCCGGTCGCTGCCGCGGCACTGACTTAAATGACAATAAACAAAATCTAACCTAACCTAACCTAACTGTTTTCTATTGCAAAAACCATTCGCCGGCCACTGCCGCGGCACTGACTTAAATGACAATAAACAAGTTCTTAAAATATTCAGCATTTTTTTAATATTTGATGGACTCTCTTTATTTTATACGATCTGGCCAAATGTCGATGGCCACTATATTACTATACTTAATAGTTTCTTTTATAAAAAGCGATTCGCAAAATATTCAGCATTTTTTTAATATTTCATGGACTCTCTTTATTTTATACGATCTGGCCAAATATCGATGGCCAAATCATGAAACATTGATTAAACTTCTTTGTTACGACCTACCTCGCTATTCTGAATCATCAATAAAACACATTCATTTTACTGCCATTTTTTATTTCGAACATGTTGCTTATTATCTATTGATTTGTGTGCTTATGGCCTTAATAGGGGCTAGCGACCTTGCTAGGTGATTTACAAGGCGGGATCAGGGGACCGGCGCGAATCTACCGTAGTAAAAGTACGCATAAAAATTATTACAAAGATATTTGGATTTGGAATCAAAATTTAAAACAACCATGCCCTGTGCTTCAATTTCATAAACACACTGTAAAAATACTACAATAATTATTGACGTTATATTGACTTAGCGTTTTGGTTTAAAGACCAAAAAATCGACCTCAGTTCATGATTTTTTTTTCCAAAAAACCTGATTGTAAAATAAAGAAATTAAAACAACCATGCCCTTTATCGTATTCAAAACTTTAATATACATTTTTTTAGATATGTACACTAAGAATCTAAGAAGAAAAACGGTTTTAACTAGAGTTAATTTTCGGTATTAAAAGGGAATTCTACCCGATTCAGGCCTTAAGGAAAATGGTCGAGCATAAACATTATTTTCTAGACTGGGATGAATCTTTTTCATATGTTTTTTGTAATTCTAGTGTATCCATGATATTACTGTTATTAGCAGATTATTACAGTACCAATCTATTCAATGGTGGTCACTTGTCATAGGAATGTTCAATTATAGCAGTCTTTCCCAACGTGGGCGATAACGCCCCCTTGTGGGCGCTGCAGGCCTAAAGGGGGGCGGTAAGAGACCCAGAAAAAAAAGGGGGCGTTGTGTAGGGCTTTGGGTTCGATTTATAATTTCATCTACCTAGCTAGGAAGACTCTTAGAAACCGACTGAGCTCTCGACTTCGAGAGTCGACATCTTGTGAACATCAACTAATATTAATTAAGATATAGCTCAAAATCGGTTCGATATAATAGACCGCGGGCAATCATGTTTTAACAAGTTTTTGTTAAATAATCCGATTTGTACATTCCTGTATCAATCGGCTGGTTCTATAATACTTGTTCTTGCTTGTCGAGTACGATTGGGCGTCGAATGAGATAAACGAGTTTATGCACGTTTGATGTCTTATTCCTGTTGGTGCGTGCTGCTTATGCAATCCTATATAAACGACGTAAATTTATTTTATTTTCATTTGCGGTTTCGCGCATAATAGATAAGCAGTACTTGATTTCAACACTTACGTATTTCTCAAAACAAAACAATGTCGGAAGTAAAAAAGAAGAGACGGCAATACTCTGCGGAATATATTAAATTCGGATTTATTGAAAATCCCACAAACCCGTCGTCGCCTTTGTGTCTTCTATGTCTAAAAACATTTTCGAACGAAGAAATGAAGCCTTCAAGACTGCAAGATCATTTGAATAAAATGCATCCAGATAAGAAAGACAAGAATGTAGCATATTTTCAAGACCTAGAGAAGAAGCATAATACTCAGCCAAGTGTATCAAAACTATTTTCGGCGGCTGCTAAGCAAGATGACGACGGACTTCGAGCTTCGTACAATATCTCTTTGTTAATTGCTCAAAAAGGCAAACCACACAACATCGGAGAAGAGTTAATTTTGCCAGCAATAAAGGAAGTAATAACTACTGTGCTTCATAAACCGGCCGCAGATATTATCCGAAAAATTCCTTTGAGTAATAATTCTGTGCAAAGACGAATTGATGAAATGGCTGAAAACATTGAAGAATCATTGTGCAATCATCTGAGGACTAGTCAATTCTCAATTCAGCTCGATGAGTCCACTTTACCAACTAATGAAGCGTTGTTGCTATCTTACGGGAGGTTTATTAAAGATGAGAAAATACGTGAAGAACTATTGTTTGCCAGAAATTTGGAGACAGATACAAAAGGCGAAACCATATTCAATACATTGGAAAAGTTTTGTGAAGAGAAAGAGATTCCTTTGAAAAATATTATATCAGTTGCTACGGATGGCGCTCCGGCTATGACAGGGCGCCATAAAGGCTTCATAGCGTACTTAAAGAATAAAATTCCAGATGTCCTTGCTATACATTGCGTTATTCATAGACAACATTTGGTTGCTAGAAACTTAAGTGAACGACTATTTCAATCACTGCAATATGTCATCAAAGCAGTCAATAAAATCCGTAGCAGCTCTTTGAATGATAGATTATTTCATCAGCTTTGTGCTACTAATGACGAAGATTTCAACCGTTTGTTGCTTCATACTGAAGTTCGTTGGCTGTCAAGAGGCAATTGTCTGATTCGATTTTACAACCTGTTTGACTCTGTGATAGAGTTCTTGGAAACTAAAGATACAGAACTGCGCAACAATCTCATAACATCAAAGAATGATATAGCTTACATGACAGACCTGTATAAACTGTTCAACGACATGAACCTCCAACTGCAAGGCGATGAACTAAATTTAATTAAAACAAAAAATGTCGTTGCTGCTTTCGCAGCCAAACTGCTTCTGCACAAAAAGAATATGGGCAGACGTGAGTTTCACAATTTTCCGAATTTATCAGTATTTTGCAGTAACGACGACTTGTTTGCCTACTGCCAACATTTGGAAAACCTCCACATTGACTTCACCGAACGATACCAGGACATTTTAAACTTGGAAATACCAGACTGGGTGTTGGATCCGTTTTCAAATGTCAACACAGCAATGTCACCTCAGCTGGAAGAAGAACTTATAGAATTGACAACAAACGAAGAAACAAAAATCAAGTTTAAAAATGGATATCAAGAATTTTGGCTACAAAAACCGATCCCACAATTGTACCCTGGATTGTGGTCAATTGTTCAACGATTCTTGATAGCATTCCCATCGTCATATTTGTGTGAACGTGGATTTAGTGCTGTGGCAACGCTGCTTACTAAAAAGAGAAATCGTTTGCGTGTTACCGAACGTGGCGACTTGCGGCTGTTTTTGAGTAAATTGGAACCTGATATCAACAAACTTATTGAACAGCATCAGATTCAACCTTCACATTAGTTTTTATATAAGAATTGATTATGTTTGTTTTATTTTCAATAAAAGATACTCTACTATAAAGTTGCGTTTCAATAATCAGTTATAAGTACTTAGCGTTTTTTAAGTATGTTTAAAAAGGGGGGCGTTAAAAAATAATTTATTCTTAAAGTGGGCAGTAGACAAAAAAAGGTTGGGAACCCCTGAATTATAGTGTTTTTTTTTTAAGATTAAATAGGAAGTTTATAAGGAAATAAAAAATAGTAAATTGCATACAATTTGTTTTATTTAATTTTATAATGTTTCCTTTAGTTACATATACACAAAATGCATTAAGCATAACACATAAATCTAAAACATTGAATTATGTAAAAAACGTATTAGTTCAGAGAGCCTATTACAGCATTAAGGAATAACTATATGGAAGATAAAAACCCATGGAGGGTTGTCGCGTAAAAACCACAGGACAGTTCTTTAGAATATTATGATAATATACAGTTACATATTTTGTAAAATTAAATTGTAATACTGAAATGATTTAAAAGAGCAACTATGGAGTTTCATGCCGGTTCTTCTCCATAGATACTGCTTTCCGAATCGGTGGTAAATGTTAAAAATATGTATTGACGTTTCAAAAGTGCTTCTCGAAGAAGTCTAATTTAATAAATAAATGTTTGAGTTTGAAAACATAACACACACTACTATAGTCTACAGTAACATTTCTTAAAAACTACAATTATTTTACATTATTTACAATCAAACAATACATTTTAAATATGTAATAAACTATTATATAACATTATAGCAATATCATAATTTTACAATCAGTACAAATTTTGTATATACACACAGAAATAATAGTAAAAAGTCACTTAGCGTAATTTATAATGTCTCCGAGCCAATGTATCAGTGTTGTTGTTCATAATACATCGTTTGGTATCATTATATGATAAAGATGTTTTAGGTATTTATTTTTTGTGTAAAAATAGTGTGTTTGATTGACTTATATCGAGGCATACTACAATATAATACATTTTTATTAAACAAACACGATTTATAATTTTCCATATTCATTTTTGGTAACACTTTTGTTAACCCTTTTGCCTTTGCTATAAATTTATCTTCTATTTCTAAGGCATACATTTTTGATCGCAACCCTACAAATTCCTTCAATACTTTACCATTATTCTCATCCTTAAAAAAACCTAACTTTTTTTATTTATTTTTGGATATCCGTAAATATTATTTTCCAGGTAATCTGATGTATCGAAATAGTGAAGTAGATCTTGGTTTTATATCCTCATAAAATTGTCTGCAAAAATTTGATATATCAAACTATCGGTATCGGTGTACAATAACTTAATTTTATTATGAATCTTTTTAATCATGTAGTTATAATGAAATTCATACATAAGGGTCTTAGATATATCTAAAATACAAAATCCTAAATAAATCGGCTTATCATAAATTAATTTTGTTTTCCGTAATTGTATTGCAACTAATTAATGTTCTGAAAATATTGATAAACTATGGAATTCTGGTTTTGCAATCCAATCCTGAGCACATAAAACTTTACCACGATTATCCCAGTGAGTTAGTAGTTTAACGTTTACTCTTTTTCAATATTTTCCATAGTCTTATCGAAGACAGAATTGTTAATTAATTTAAAAAAGTCTTTTTCAAATTTTGATGTAGCTAACGTTCTCAAACTAGTATTTAAGTCTATGTATTTCTTTAACCAAGAACTCTGTTTAAATTTTAAAATTCTATGTACTTTAATTAATCCAATTCCCATTTCAATGCATTGTTTTAAATTCCTGTAGTGAATGATGTATTTATTTTTATTATTTAAATTAGGAACTAATTTAGTTTCTTCAGTATTACCCACACATATGTTTTCAGGACATAACGAAAAGTCAGAATGCAAATTATGAAGTTCATCAGGATATTCGAAATCAACTTCTAAAACATAACCGAAATCAGAGTTATCCGACACATTATAATCTGTATTATAATCTATCCATTCGAACCCACCAACAGGAAGAGATTGAGTTAGGATAGTTCCTTTTTTAGTTCTGTAAACTGATCATCATTAAGATTTTTAGCTAGTTGATCTAAACTACACGATAAAAATTTCAATGAATCTATGAATCTTAAACTTACTGATTGATTATTTATTGTTAGCAAAAATGTATTTTTATTTATTTATTTTTTTATTTTTTCACCTTCAAGAAAATTTCAAAAGTTCTATGTCAGTAATTGATATTTTTTGGTTTATCGCATTCAAATGTAAATATTAATATAAATTTATATAAATGTGGGGATGGTGTAAATAAAAAGCCAAATTCGCCCAATCGATTTATTTCCCAGACACCGGTTACATATCAAAAATACATTTCAACACCCCTCCATTACATCGTACGAAAAAACACAAAGTCAAGTCATAGACAACCCAAAAATCTATAGTCTACCGATAACATATTCACAGATTAAAATAATAGAAAAACACAGACTAAAAATAAAGCTAATTATGAAATACATCTTAATATTTTATCCTATTCCCACACGGTCATCCTGCAGAATCATCTGTCCCAGATGAGTCAACAGTCGCTACCCATGGCTTCATCATATCAGCTGAGCTTGAGGTTCTCAGAGGTCCTTCACCCTGACCTATCTACCTTAAATTATATCGTTCATTTCTCTTCTTCTCAATAACTTCATACGGGCCGAGGTATTTTGGATAAAGTTTATAACCTTGTACAAATTGTGTCCTTTTAATCGCTACTAAATCACCTACTTCGTAATTGTTTGACTTCTTTCTCCTTTTATTATAATTTTTAATGTTTTCATCCTGTATATTCTGAATATTTGCTTTCGCCATCCTTCTTAGTTCTTCACGGTCGTTGTAAAAATGTTGCTGAAACTCTTCCTGTATTTTATTGTAAATATCATCATCTTTATCATTCATTTTGATTCCTGTTAAAAGTTGGAAAGGTGACATCTTTATACTTCTCTGATATGTGTTATTCAAACATCTTTGCAATTTACTAATATGTTTATACCATTTTGTAGGGTCGTCTGATGATAATTTGCTTAAAACTTCAATAATAATTCTATGTATTCTCTCAACTTGACCATTTCCTCTCGGTTGACCAGTTGTGATCGTATGATGCATAATTCCTTCTTCTTCGCAGTATTCTTTAAACATGTTGGATGTAAATGAAGTATTGCGATCGCTTATGATTCGTTGCGGCGAGCCAAACGTCTGTTGTTGAATATTTAATTTATCTATTACTTCATTGGTGGATAGTGTCTTTGTCGGATAAATCCATGTAAACTTTGTGAATCCATCTACAACGGTAAGAATGTATTTATAATTTATATTGGTGGATGTCAACGGTCCTAGATGATCAATATGGTAAGTAGACAATGGTAAATCACCTTTATCTATTACATGTAGAAATCCCTCCTTCTTTCCTCTTTTATTTGAATTAAGTATACATTCCACGCAATTATCAATGTTTGTTTTAATCTTTTCCTTTAAATTCTCTATATAATAATTTCTATTTATTAATTCCTCAGTTTTAACACAACCAAAATGTCCGTTTTCATGATGTTTTCTTATAATTTCATTTTGCATTTTCTTAGGTACAACCATTAATTTATTTCCATCTTTAATCTTCCATAACATTCCATTCTCTAAAACATAGTCATCATAAGATTCCTTTTCTAATACTTTCTTTATTAATTTATTTGCAGATCATCGTCTTGAGCTCTTCGCAAACGTGCTGCGGTATCGGTAAGTACAATTATATTCTTTATAGGCTGTCGGCTGAGAGCATCTGCATGTTTCATCCTTGCTGCAGGCCGATGTTCAATCGTGTAGTCATATTCTTCAAGTAAGAGTGCCCAGCGAGCTACTCTAGGAGGTAAGTCCTTTTTCTGCAATGTCATAGTCAAGGCGGAGCAGTCTGTAACAATTTTAAATTTAATACCTAGTAAGTATACTCTGAACTTTTTAACAGCTTCAACAATAGCTAATATTTCTAAATAATAACTGTGATACTTTTTTTCAGTAGCGGATGTCTTCTTGCTCATGTAGTAAACGGGATGCATCTTATTGTCTGTTAAACTCCTTTGCAATAATACAGCACCATATCCTTCAGCACTTGCATCTGTGTGTAGTTCTGTTTCTAAATTCGGATCATAAATCTTCAAGACTGGAGATTGACATAAAATAAACTTTAATTTCTGAAATGCTTTTTCACAGTCTAAGTTAAAATTAAAAACAGTACCTTTCTTTAGTAGATCAGTCAGTCTGTCTGTCTGTTACTCAATCACGCCTAAACTACTGAACCAATTTGCATGAAATTTGGTATGGAGATATTTTGATACCCGAGAAAGGACATAGGCTACCTTTTATTGCGAAATATGTACCACGGGCGAAGCCGGGGCGGACCACTAGTATAATATATTTGTAGAAGGGTCAATTCTGTACATTGAAAATATTGAAAAAGTAAATAGCAGGGGGTGTTACTGGATCGATACCAAACCCAAATATGTGATTAAAAAAATTTTTGTCTGTCTGTCTGTCTGTCTGTCTGTCTGTATGTGAAGACATCACGTGAAAAGTGAAAACTAACGGTTCGATTTCGATGAAACTTGGTATAATTATACCTTATTATCCACACGTTGGGTATTATTATAGGCCTAGCCGTATTTGGGTCCAATAGATATTTATAGATGTCATTGTCAGAGTTACTCAAAATGGAGAAATAAACCATCCACTCGAAGACCGACATCCGCGCGGACGGAGTCGCGGGCGGAAGCTAGTTTCTATATAATCTATAATATAAAAATGAATCCCAAAATGTGTTGGTAAGCGCATAACTTTAGAACAGCTGAACCGATTTCTTTAATTCTTTTGCACGCCTCATAAGCGAAGCGTTGAGGTGGGTACTACTGTCACTTCGCGCAAAACATCTGATTTTTCAAACTTAAAATGTCTTTATGTATCATACATTGCACTTGTAAGATAATACATACACACACATATTAAGAAAAAACACTATTTTTAACATTCATGATATTTTTGATGTCATTTTTGTTATTTAAACTAGTTAAAAAACAGGTTAAAAAAGTTCTGTCTTGGACGTCCGTGTGTCTGTATGTGCGGAGGATTTTCTTGTTAACACGATAGCGACCGAAATACTTTACTAATCGAGTCTTTTTTTTTCTCTTACGCTTGAGTATGCTCAGGAATAGAACCCTTTCATTTTTCAGGGTCTGATTCGATGTGGTTTAATTGTTATTAAATAAACAAAAATAATAATTAATAAATAATTATTAAAAAAAAATTATGAGGCGTGCACTTTTGGATTTTCCAAATTATTTTTTTTATTTTTATTTTTTATTTATAACACTTTACTATGCTAGTTATACAAATTACTTAAAACTAAAAATTATAGCAAACTAGCACAGAGGGCGGCCTTATCACTAAAGAGTGATCTCTTCCAGGCAACCCACTGTGTGAAGTGATAAAGGAGGAGGTAGGTCAGAAGTACACAACTACATAAATAATAAATACATACACTTATATATGCATACATATTACTAATTCATATAAATACATACTCATATGCATAAAATACATATAATATTTATAATACATATATAAAATAAAATAAAAAACTAGATAACACTATAAAAAAAAACATACAAATATAGAACTTACTGATCGGAGTTAAATGCTACGTTTTGGTAATGGCCTCGGACTTGTTTGGCAAAGCTAGACAATGTTTGAGCTTTTCGAATGCTAACGGGCAGGGAGTTCCATAAACCGGCGGCAGTAACAGAAAAGGAGCCACCATAGAATTGTGTGCGGTGCGAAGGGATAGATAACACTAACCTGTCCACAGATCGGAGAGAATAGTTATCACAGTGCAGGAATTGGAACTGGTCTTTTAGGTAAGAAGGAGATTTGGGATTGAAAAGGATTCGATACAAAAGTTGTAGGTAATGAACATTCCGGCGAAGGCGGATTGGGAGCCACTTGAGCTTCTTACGAAAGTGAGAGACATGGTCGTATTTACGGAGACCGTACACGAACCGAATGCAATGATTTTGAAGTCGCTCAAGCTTATCCAATTGCTCAGATGTTAAGTCGAGAAAGCAAGCATCAGCGTAGTCAAGAATAGGAAGGAGAAGGGACTGTGCTAACATAACCTTTGTCGGTATGGGTAGAAAGTTGCGAAGGCGTCGTAAAGAGCTAGATGCAGCATATAATTTACGACTGAGTAGCTGGAGATGTTGAGACCAAGAAAGCGTTTGATCAATAATCACACCTAAATTTTTAACTTGTTTACTAAAAGGAATATCCACACACCCAATTTTGACAGTAGGCAAAATACCCCAGTCAATCTCCGAGATAAGGTACTGACTTCCAACAATGGTCACTTGGCTTTTGGAAGGGTTAATTGTAAGGCCGAATTGCTCGCACCATGTTACTATCGTAGCAAGTTCCGCGTTTATAGTGATAATAGCGTTAGATAAATTATCAAGTGTAGAGTGATGGTAGATTTGTAAGTCGTCTGCAAACATATGGTAGAGAGAAGTTATACGTGAGGAGAGGTTATTTATGAATATGGCAAATAAGAGAGGTGACAAGACGCCGCCCTGAGGTACACCAGCGGAGACAGCACACCAAGAAGAATGTTTTCCATCCAACAAGATACGCTGCCGCCGATCACCCAGGTAACTTTGAAACCAATCGAGAACTGTGGGGGAGAAGTTGACCAGGCGTAGCATACCTAATAAAATGTCGTGATTAACAGTGTTGAATGCGTTGCTAAAATCAAGAAGACATAGTATGGTAAGTTGTTTATTGTCCATAGCTGAACGGATGTCATCAGTGACCTTAACGAGAGCAGTAGTCGTGCTATGGCCAGGACGGAAACCGGATTGAAAAGGAGAGAGTACGTTATGAGTGTTAAGATATGAGCTTAATTGGGTATGGATGATACGTTCTAGGACCTTGGAGAGGAAAGGCAAAATAGAGATGGGACGGAAGTCGGAAAAACAACTAGGATTGGATTTTTTAGGCAGAGGAATAACCTGTGCATCTTTCCAAGTCTTTGGAAATTTGCCCGAGGTAATTGAAAAATTGAGGATGTGGGTAATCACAGGAGCAATAATATCGAGGATAGGAAGGACCATATTACGACTTACAAGGTCAGCACCGACTGCGTTCGAAGATATGGACATTATTGTCTTCTTAACTTCTCCTACAGTGCAACGATTAAATAAGAACGGGGGAAAAACAGGAGCTGAAGTGGTAGAAAGAAAATTAAGCGTTTGTTGTTTAGTAGTATCGTTAAGACTGGAAGATGATGAAAAATGAGCGTTTAAAGCGTCGATATTAAGGTTACACGGGGGGCAATTATAAGAAGATTTACCAACTCCTAAGGATTTAAGAAACTTCCATATTGAAGAAGGGTCGCCGTTCTCGACCGAGTTATGGATATGGCGTCTCTGTGCATCTCTACACAATATGTTGCAACGATTACGAATGTTTTTATATTTTTCACGCACTTGATCTGTTTTAGCTGTCTTCATTTTGGCCTTTGCACGATTTTTCCTGGTAAGAAGAGACTTCAGTTCAGGTGAGAGCCACGGCGCAGGTGTATGTTTTTTCTTGACAAGTTTAAGAGGTGCATGTTTGTCATACAGCGCAATGACCAGATGGTTAAACACACTTACTTTCAAGTCGATGGACTCTGCATTTATGACGGTCTCCCAGTCAGTGTCGTTTGCATCAGCCAAAAGCAACTCAATATCCATACCGGAAAAGTTACGGAGCAGGGTAGAGGAAGGTTTAAATTTGGGAGGACGGAGTTTGTAGGATACATAGATAAGATCGTGGTAGGAAAAAGCATCAGCAGAGCACTGGCCGTGCTTTGATACGGAATTGGGTGCGGAAACTATTATAAGATCGAGAAGGGAAGGGGTACATCCAGGAAAAAAGTGGGTTGGATTAAGAGGAAGTGTATGAAGATTATGAGAATGAAGGAGAGACAGTAACTTCCTACTTCGGCTATCACCTTTCCGCAAGCACGTATTGAAATCTCCCATGAAGATTAGGTGGTTGTACTGCGGGGACAATTCATCGAGTAAAGTTTCTAGGGAGGAAAAGTAGTTTATAGTTAGGGAAGGACTATAGAATACACCGAGAAGGATTTTAGACAAGGAAAGTTGGATTTCTATGAGGAGATGTTCGGTGCTGTTGACGGATGGAGGTTGAGGGGAACAGCGGATAATACTATAGGGGATGTGAGAGCGGAGATAAATAGCCACACCACCCCCACCTTTGCTAATACGATCATTACGGATAAGGTGAAAGCCGGGGAGGAGATAATGCTGAGAAGGAAGTGAAGGTTTGAGCCATGTCTCGGAAACTAGGATAGCGTGGATGTTTCTTGAATCAAATGATGCAAGCATTTCAGGGAAATGTGCCGGAATGCTCTGTGCATTAATATGGACAGCATTAAAGTTTTTCTGGGAATTACTAAATATAGAAGAAAGGGTAAGGTCGAGAGGAGGGGTACAAGCACTATGAAAACTATCCTCACCACTATCTGCAGAATCAAAGGAGGATGAAGGACTATCTTGACAATCGGCATTTATATTTAACATAATAATAAAAAACGTATGGATGAAAATATATAGTTATAATTATGATAAATAGATAAATAGATATATATATGTATACTAATTAATAGAATAAATAAATAACTAATAAAATATATAAAATAAAAATAATAATACTTTGAGACCGTACCCTCCGGAATAACCCAATATTTTTTTATTATATTCCTTGAAGTACGAGGATGGTTCTAATGTAGAGAAAACGTGAATATGTACCACGGGCGAAGCCGGGGCGGACCGCTAGTATAGTATATAAATAAACAAATAGTTGCCATGGCAATTGGCATTTTGGTACGATGGTGGCGTATCTACCTCTTGTCTATATAATATCATTGTCCATGGACGCGAAAATCTGTCCTCACCGACAGAACGCGAGCGGACGCTATGCGATGCGAAACTTCACTAGCGAAACTTATGCGTCTGTGTACGCCTTTAGTACACCGACGCGTTCGCGTGCGGCAGCGAATCTCTGCGAAACTACAGCGTAGCGAAATATCTGCGAAACGTTAGTACACAGCAATGTTTTCGCAACTTTTTCGCATTGATATGCCATTGTAATTTTCGACGACTGCAGGTGCAGACGTAATTTCAGAATGTCATCTCAGTCAATGTCATTTTTAGCAACTGGTGACACATACACAACAATATCTTTTTCTTATCGTTTGGGTGAATGCACCGTTTCAAAGATAATATAAGTAACTCAAGTATGCGAACAAATTTGGAAAATACTTGCCTCGGGAGTATTGACGGCAAGCATATTGTTATTAAATGTCCACCTAACAGCGGCTCACTGTTCTATTGCTATAAAAACGATTTTCTACTGTGTTATTGGCAATAGTTGATCCACATTACAAATTTACTTACATAGATGTAGGATCATATGGTAAAGATTCCGATAGTACAATATTTGAGAACTCATCATTTTATCAGCTTTTAAAAAGTGGACGGGATCTGAATTTGCCAGCTCCAAAACCTTTGCCAGGTTTCCAACAGACTACACCACATGTATTCATTGCAGATGGAGGATTTAAATTAGAAACCTTTGTAATGAGACCTTTCACTAGAGACGCAGCAATGAATGACAATAATAAAAAAAGATTAAGGCTGGTTTTAGTTTTACGCCGACGGCACGCGCACCGTCAGCGCTGATGGCCGAGATATATGGACTTCTAGGAAGCGTTTTGAAATGATGCGTACCTATCAGCGCGCACAGTGGTCAGCGGCCAGCGCTGATAGCTACGCGGCCGTACGCGTCGCGCGTCGGCCCCGCGTGGCTGTCGGCGCTGACGATCGCCCGAGCGCCTCTGCTTTCAGTGAGCGTTCTAGCGTCGAGCGGAGCGGACGTCGTCAGCGCGTACACTCCGCATTTTGGTCGTCGTCTGTACAGTATGGCGGTCAGTACGATACTAAAACGAGCCACGCTGAGCCTCAGCAGTCAGCGCTGACAAACTACGCGCTGAGCTATGAGCGGTGACGGTGAGCGTGAGACTAAAATCAGCCTTAATAAATCATTAAGTAGGGCACGAGTAGTAGTAGAATGTGCGTTTGGCATTTTAGCACAAAAATTTAGAATATTGTTGAGGCCCTTTGAAACAGATTTCAATAATACTATTAAAATTGTTAAAGCTGCAGTATGCTTGCATAACTTATTGCAGATACAAGAAGGTGCACACACATACGAAAATAAACAATTTTCGGACACTTTAGGAGCATTCGTACCAATGCATGCCAATAGACATAGGGCAGACTTAGCAGCGTTTAATGTTCGATAGTAGTTGTCATTCGCTGGTTCTGGCGCAAGCGCCAGAACCCGCGAAACACGTGGCGTTGGCGAACCCACAAATCAGTGGTACCCCATCCTAAAAAAAAAACAAAAAAAAAAAAAAGTTTGGACTCTTTTCCCACTAAAGCGGCCACGCCGAGTCGATAACACTCACTCCCGAAGCGATAGGATGCACGGTTTCGGAGATGTGCAGATCGATTAACTCTTATCTAATTGATATCCGGTGGCCTTTTCCTATTATCTATCAACACCGTCCCAACTCGGCGTTCTTATCTATTACTCATTGTGTACCTCGCTTATCACTGCTTTTGTATTAAAATTCTTTGCTATGATCTACCTCGCTATTCTAACCAAACGATGTATTATTATATTCAAGAAAAAATACGTCTAAAATACTATAACTATATTTATATATTATCGTACTATATTATTATAATTGTTGCTTTTTTAAAAAGCGATTCGCTTCTGGCGTTGTTTATCAAAATCTAACCTAACCTAACCTAACCTAACCTAATTGTAATCTGATGTATCGAACTTTGTTACGAGCTACCTCGCTATTCTGAATCATCAATAAAACACATTCATTTTACTGCCATTTTTATTGGAATTGTAGTCTACTTATAAAATAGGAGCGAAACATCTCATCCACTAAAATATCGTTGTACAGTGTGTTCCCTGTAAATATGCTCGTAAAACTATGCATTGAATATCCCTGAAACTTATATAGCAAATACATTAAGCAATATTCACCACAAACTGAAGTCCAATCATTCTGAATCCTATCAACATTCCAGTCCCATCTCTTACAATTCCTTTTCAAAAACTGGAGATGATATCGCTCAGGTGTTCGTCCATATGAATCAAAATATTGACCGATGCCATTCGTATCGATATGTACAGCTACCCAGTGTGAACCTGGTTTATCATCCGCATCCAAATTGCATATTATATACGTTGGTACATGGGTATACATAGGCAGTCTATTAGCAGCATAAACATTATTTTCTAGACTGGGATGAATCTTTTTCATATGTTTTTGTAATTCTAGTGTATCCATGATAGTACTGTTATTAGCAGATTATTACAGTACCAATCTATTCAATGGTTGTCATAGGAATGTTCAATTATAGTGTTTTGTATAAGATTAAATAGGAAGTTTGTAATGAAATAAAAAAATAGTAAATTGCATACAATTTGTTTTATTTAATTTTATAATGTTTCCTTTAGTTACATATACACAAAATGCATTAAGCATAACACATAAATCTAAAATATAACACACATTATAACCTTAACTACTATAGTCTACAGTAACATTTCTATTTTTATCTATTTCAATAATATTATCAAACTCAGCATAAACAATACAGTTAATTGTTTGTGTTAGTGAGGATTCAAATCGTACTTCTAATCTTACACTACCATGCTTTATGAGATTCCAATGAGCTGATGAGTTAGCTGATAAATCAGGAGTTAAATCAAATGCTAAAAGACAGTAGCCTTTGGCATACTGTTCACGAGAGATTGCATTTCCTTCATTAAGAAAGTGAATACCAGTCCCCGAGAATAGAGTATGATATGCCGATGTGAATATATTATTATTAAAAGATGGTTGCAAAGCTTTTGAAGGTATTTGTTGACCATCAATATATAAGCTGAAAGAGTTAATACCATAGTTTTCAAAGTTAAATGGATTTTTAGTAAGTGAACCATTAAATGCGGAATTGTTCACAAATCCAATAGGGTAAACGCAGCTATCAACGACCCATCGAAAATCTGAAGGTATTACCGACCTATAAAAGTAATTCGAAATTTAAACGTTTCCAGAACTATTCTAGCTATAGGTAGGCGAAGTTATACACGAATGTATTACTTGAGCATCGTATACTTTTAAGTTAGTGTGAGTAGCTGTGCAAAAAATAGTAAAAATACGTAAGTTGCTGCGGGGTAGCGTGGACGCAGGACGTTTCGTACTGTTCCGTTGTTCCTTCGGGTAAGTACTGTGATTTATCTTTTTAAGACATTTACAAACAAATGACATCTATACTTTAATTTATATTACTAAATGTCAATGCATTTTAGTGTCAACTTTTCATTTCTTACAACATTTTATTAATAAAAAGTAATTTGAAACGATAAAACTTTAAATTAAAATGGGACGGTGTTAGCTTCACCAGTTTAAGTCGTGGCAGGTATCAACGACCCGTAAGTCGGCAATGGCAGCAACGTAACTTTTTGTTTAAATTTTCTTTTATGTTATTGTATCACACTAACACAAGTGGTTTTATGGACCAGTTTAAATCTAAGCTATGAGTCTTCATAAAAATCTATTAGCGACTAAACTTTTTTTGTCTAGTGTTTACCTTTTAGCGTTGTCAATTTATACAAAGTTATGATATTTTTCGAGGGTCGATATCGAATAGTTACAGTAGTAAATCATTGTTTTTTTGTTCAAACAATATGCATTTGTTCATATTTTGTATGACATTAATCAATTATAATCTATTTTATAGTCTGATGGTCAAATGAATTAAAATAACCATTTTTTTATGGGTCGGTAATACAATTTAGGTTTATACTTACATACTTTATTACCGACCCATGTGGGTCGGCAATAGCAACTATAGGAAGCTATTACCGATCGAATATAGATTGTTTAGTTTCTCATCTACAAATTCAAATTCAAATTGCTTTATTTGGAATGTAGAATAAAGATGTTTGTAGATACAGATAATATCGATCCTTAAACATTCTGCTCGTAGTTGAGCGTGCAAATATATTTTTACTACATACTTTTATGACATAATAGGTGCCTATTAAAAAATGCTTCTTCATGGTTAAATTAACATAAAACATATAATTATATTTTTTTCCAGAAATATGGAGCCACAGAAGCGGCGAAAAGTATACAGTAAAACACAACTCGCCGAAGCAATCAATCAAATAGCATAAGGAAATATCCTAGAGTTTGAAATCCTTAATTGAATATATGTACATATATTAATAGTATTATGTTGATTAATTTAAAAGTTTATAATTATTTAGTTCATTACTAAGAAGTACTCATTTGTTTTATTAAAAATAACTATAATAAAAAAATACGAATATATTTGCATTTTTATTTCATTTTATTAAGATCGGTAATCATCATCATCACTAGCCATTGCTGGAAAAAGGCCTCCTCTCACATACGATCGGGAATAGCTGCATAAAAATCGTTAATAGCTTCACAGCCGTTTTTATGGGTCGGTAATTGCAACAATCGACTAAGTCACATTGTAAATTATTTTTTACAAGATAATCCTTTATTAGAATGTATTTGCTTCAATAAAAACATTTTTTATACATAACACTAGCATATAAAATGAAACTATAAATCTTTAGAAGAACCAGTATACTTAAAAAATATGGTTGATTTGAAAATTGCCTTAGAGGGGTCGTTAATACCTGCGTTTACCTTAATACATCTTTTGGGTACCTGTCCCAAGAATATATTATCAAGAGTTTTTCCTTGAACACCTGATGGAATTGTTAAAACTTTAACTTCAGCACGAGTAATAGGATATTTAGCAGTTGTAGAAGCTAAAACTTTCTGATGTGCGAGTAATACACTTGGATTAATTCGTGCTCTTCGAACAATAAGAGTTGCATCCGTAATGCAAACTTTAAACTTTTCATCATTTGACCCAGCAATTAAATTAAAACTCTCTCTTGACCGAACTAATTTTACACTCATTTCAACACCATTAATTAAAAATTTATCTTGATTGAAAATGTCACCATGAAGATGACCAATCATTTCTATTTCCCGGCTTTCATTAACTAATTCCTGTCTTTTAGCAAATCCTGTGTTTTTACCATCTGTGGAATCCATTTTGCCTGCTGTATCATCATACCAAAGACTACAAGTAAGATGAGATTGTTTAGCAGCAGGAGCATAGTTTAAAAGGGTTTCCATGTATGCTCGATAGGCATAGGTATTATTAGGTGGTGATACAAGTTTTTGGTTTAAATAAACATCGAGTTGACTAAAAAGTGAATGCAGCCAATTATTTACAGGTGCTACTACTGTAGCTGATAACAAGTTTGTTGAATCTTGATTTAATACTTTTGCCTTTATGTGGAGTAATGTATGAGACAAATCTATGTAGTCATCGTTCCAGGAACTTGAAACTCGATAGGTCCATCATCAGCAAGAGATGAAATTGGTTTATAGTGAATCCACAATCCATTTTCAATGCTTGTTTGTGTGGACGGTAATGCAAACAAATCTAATTCTGACTTAACGCACTCACAAGAATGATTATGAAGGAAAGACATACTTAATTTGAAAATATATCTTTGATGTTTTTTGGTTTTAGACCAAGTTTTTTCGTAGCTTTCACTTTAGCTGTTAGTGGTGGAATGAACGAGGCCAATCGTTTTCTTTTAGTTATATACCCAGATCCTGTCATGTTTAATCGATCAATTTTGTTATCAGCCTTTCGTTTTAAGTTCGTACTAACTTGCTTTAGACGATCTTTTATTGAGGCTTCCATAGGACGGGCTTGAATCATATCCGATAAAAGTCCTACTCCAGCGTTTAATGCCTCCTTACCAACCACTCGAGCACCACTTGAAAGTAAAGGTAAAACTGATCTAAATAACCCTCCTAAGAAGCTCCCAATACCATGACCGCGTTGGTATGGTGAACCCTTATAAATTACTCCAACTCCTGATCCAGCTTGATGTGAATAATAATTTTCATATGGACATTTATGGTGATCATGAGGAGAATACATTATTATAATTTGCGGAAATGTAGTTTAATACACACGGTCCCAAACTGGAATGGTATTTTTTGTCCTGCGCTCGATCTTATATCCATTTCCAGCGTATCGAACTCTCTTCGCATAACAGGTAAGTAGTGAGGTGGAGAGAAAACGTGCATTTTATACGCACCATAAATGTATTTTGAAGGATCTAATGAAATGACTCTTAATAGCGGAGTCATAACATCACCCACAATCTGAGGATCGATAATGTCGCAATATAGAAATAGTTGAGATGGTAACCCTAAATGTAAATTAGCAGGACACTTCCCAAAATTTCTGTCTAGGAGATTTGTATTTGGTTCATAACCTAGTTGTAAACTTAATTTGGGTGATAATGTTACGGATGTTATATTTTTATCCAAAACAGAAACAGACACAAATTTTGTTATTTCATCATAACGAAATTTCAAGTTCTCTCCGATACCATTTAACGCTCTCAAAATATGTTCAACGTTATCGTAGTTGGTAGCGGGAATATGTTTTTTGTAGTACACTGTTGATGGTTTATCTTCATTAGGAATTAACATAGTTTTTGTGATGTATACAACATTTTCATGATCTTGAACAGTAAACATTGTGCATGGATATTGAAACTCGACAACTCCAACCAACCATTCACCTTCTAATTTCATAGCTTTTGGTAATTTTGTTGAAAAATTTGTTGTCTTGTTATCAGGAAAGTATTCCATTGAACTATTGCTGAGCAAAGTTAAATAAAAACTTTCTTTATTCATATTTCTTTTAAACTAGAAGCTAAAATCCAACTGTTAAATTTATCTGGATAACCTTTCCACTTCACTAATACTTCTTTTCTGTTGCCTGAATAACGAGTACCAATTATTTTATCTATTTTATATTGTGAGGTGGGGTTGTAAGTGACCTTCTGTAATTCTCTTTCATAAAAAGTACCAACTATTGGTTCATTTTGTAAATCTGTAATTGTATAAACAACCCATGGAGATCTATCAATTATTGAAGATATAATAAATATTTCATCACTCCAATTTGATTCATATCCTTTTTGGAAAACATGTTTATATTTAGTTATTCGAACATAATCACCCACGTTGAAATTTGGTTTTGAATTTTCTAAAGAAAGTTTGTTTGACCCTCTATCATAAAGATTAGTCCAAACTGTCATAATATTGTTGGAACTTACATCACATGGGCACATCTTAATACTCGAGTGAATGCTGTGATTATAAGAGTATATTAAATCTTGTAAAACATCTATATATCTATAAGTATTATTATGAGTGAAATAACGCCACATTTTCATTTTTAGAGTTCTTTGAAATCGTTCAACAATACTAGCCTTAATATCAGGATTGTTAGTGGTATAGTAATTTATCTTTTTGGATTTAAAGTATTTTTGTACATCTTTTGAAACAAATTCTGTACCTTTATCAGATTGTATGTGAGTAGGGGTTGAATTACTTTCAGTAAATATACTTTCAAAACATTCTTTAGTTGTTTCTGAGTTTTTCTTTTTCATTGGTCTTGCAAAAGCATATTTACTAAATACATCAATAACACAAAGTATGTAGTTGAAACCATCATTATATTGAGAATAAGTTCGCATATCACTTAAATCAGCTTGCCACAGCTCATTAATATTTGATAGAATGTACCTATTACGCGGGAATTTTTTCCGAATGGGTTTATGTAATGTATATGTTTCTTGTGATTGTAACCATTCCTTTACTTGCTTTTTATCCATTTTACCCTTCATAGCTTTTGATAATTTATCAATACTACCAAAACCAGCGGGGTTAGATGGATCATAATAAATCCTGTTAATTTCTTCTAGTACGGGGTCCATTTTTCCCAATCGATCTTTTTACGTATTTTAGTTATATATCTTTTATCTCCACTGCTCGGTGTAGAAAATTCTTGAACTTCAATCTCGGAGGTTTTGTTTAGATCTTTCGCTTGAAGTTGGTTAATAAACTCACATCTCTTTGGATTTCCAATATAAGTAAGTGGTACTTTAATATCTTTCAATGCTTTAGCAAATCTATCCCACCCTATCGGATCACTTTTTTTTAAGGGTCTAAGTGAATCATTTATTAAATCAACAATATTACTTCCTGGAATTTTTTCATTATCAATTATGACTGTGCCTTCATTATCCCAACGTATTTTACTTTTACTTGATCCAATTAAGTTTAATAATGACTCACCTTTTTTATTATAAGTTTTTGGTATTAAACTGAGTATTTGTGTTGGTGAATACAGTGGATTTGCCTCACTTTCTATACTTTTAATGGAACCTTTCTCCTCCAACAAAGATTCAGCATCAACTGAACTTTTTAGATCTCTATCTTTATTTTTAAAACCAATTTTAGACTCATTTGAATATTCATTAGATGTATCAGAATAAATTGGTAATCTGAGTGGTTGACGATCCTCTTCGGTAAAGTGAAGGTATCTTTGTAGTGTTTGCAAATATAACATCCACTTCTTTCGGTCTTCCGTCTTACTATTCATAATATTTTGCATTTCAATATCTAATCGAGACAAATTACTTGTATCCTTATTTTCTTGTTTTAATTTCTCAATCAATCCAGGTTCAATAAGTATCATTTTCTTAGCATTTTCCATATTAACTGGCTAGTCCACTTACTAATCCACTCAATATTGCACCTAATATTATTGGTAAGAAAGTCCCTCCTTTTTGTATAATAATATTTTTTCTTAGTTTATGTTTACACTTACGCACCAGTTTACGGAGTATATTTTTGTGTTTATTCAATTTTTGTTTATCTTGATCTTTAAGTGGTATCTTTCCTTGTAAAACGTTATGAATACATTCACAAATACAATTTATTTCTTTTGCATCACACGTTTTAAGTAATGCTCTTTGATGTTTTGGTTTAAGCGTATGCAAAGCATTTAGCAAATGTTTATGCGTTGTGACTCGACGATGCATCATTTAGAAATGATTTGAATTGTTTGATTCTTGGTGTATTTAAACTCTTTCGTGGGGACGTAGACTGTACAGTGACCATTAAATGGGAATACATTTGTCTTGATACGACAAAAATCATTTGTATTCTGTTTTAAATCTACCATTAAATATCCATGTGCTTCTAAAGTTGCATCCCTGTAGGCGTCTTCAATGAATTTTGTGTTATCTGGTGACACTTGTCGTGCTAAATATCTTATTTGAGTTTTATCTCGAGGGTTTTTAAAATAAATTATATAACTTGAGTTTAAAGAAATGTCTCTTTGACCTTTACCTTGATGAAATAAATTTTGTGTTAAATAAAATACACTAAGATTCCGGTGATGACTACCTTTTGTAAATATATCCACAATTCTTCCATCAGACTCTCTCATTAGATCATCAATAATAATAAGGTGTGGGTTTTCACCATCAAACATATTAAGATTTGGAATTCCTTGATGATAGTTAACATTTGGTAAATTATATAAAGGTTGCATTTCATCAAAGCACCATGTGATATGATTAAAATCACAATTACATATTTCTTTAACTGATTTTATGAAATTTGTTACAAAATTTGACTTCCCACATCCACTTGGTCCGGCCACAATAGCAGTAAACGGATGGATAAAGTGAAACATTTCACACGTCTAGAGTTTAAAGGGATGAAATAAAAAATGAAAATGTTGATGTAAAAATTTAATATATATATTATATTGCTAAAAATAAATGATCTGTTTACTATTTCTAACACAATTAGTACTTATCAGAATTTCACAATCACCTCAACATCAAATTTAAGTACACAAATAAAAACTACAATTATTTTACATTATTTACAATCAAACAATACTAAACTATTATAAAACTATTAATAAACTATTATATAACATTATAGCAATATCATAATTTTTTTACAATCAGTACAAATTTTGCATATACACACAGAAATAATAGTAAAAAGTCACTTAGCGTAATTTGTATATACACACAGAAATAATAGTAAAAAGTCACTTAGCGTAATTTATAATGTCCCCAAGCCAATGTATCAATGTTGTTGTTCATAATACATCGTTTGGTATCATTATATGATAAAGATGTTTTATTTATTTTTTGTGTAAAAATAGTGTGTTTGATTGACTTAAATCGAAGCATACTACAATATAATACATTTTTATTAAACAAACACGATTTGTAATTTTCCATATTCATTTTTTTGGTAACACTTTTGTTAACCCCTTTTGCCTTTGCTATAAATTTATCTTCTATTTCTAAGGCATACATTTTTGATCGCAACCCTACAAATTCCTTCAATACTTTACCATTATTCTCATCTTTAAAAAAACCTAACTTTTTTTTATTTATTTTTGGATATCCGTAAATATTATTTTCCGGGTAATCTGATGTATCGAAATAGTGAGGTAGATCTGGTTTTATATCCTCATAAAAATTGTCTGTAAAAATTTGATATATCAAACTATCGGTATCGGTGTACAATAACTTAATTTTATTATGAAACTTTTTAATCATGTAGTTGTAATGAAATTCATACATAAGGGTCTTAGATATATCTAAAATACAAAATCCTAAATAAATCGGCTTTTCATAAATTAATTTTGTTTTACGTAATTGTATTGCAACTAAATGTTCTGAAAATATTGATAAACTATGGAATTCTGGTTTTGCAATCCAATCCTGAGCACCTAAAATTTTACCACGATTATCCCAGTGAGTTAGTAGTTTAACGTTTACTCTTTTTTCAATATTTTCCATTGTCTTACCGAAGACAGAATTATTCATTAATTTAAAAAACTCTTTTTCGAAGTTTGATGTAGCTAACGTTCTCAAAGTAGTATTTAAGTCTATGTATTTCTTTAACCAAGAACTCTGTTTAAATTTTAAAATTCTATGTACTTTAATTAATTTCATTCCCATTGCAATGCATTGTTTTAAATTCCTGTAGTGAATGATGTATTTATTTTTATTATTTAAATTAGGAACTAATTTAGTTTCATTAGTATTACCCACACATATGTTTTCAGGACATAACGGAAAGTCAGAATGCAAATTATGAAGTTCATCAGGATATTCCAAATCAACTTCTAAAACATAACCGAAATCAGAGTTATCCGGCACATTATAATCTGTATTAGAATCTATCCATTCGAAACCGCCAACAGGAAGAGATTGAGACATTGCCCAACCATATAAATTATTCGCATCAAAATATGTTAGATATGAATTAGGTTTTTCACTATCATAATCCTCCATGAATTTATTATTTGCTCTAGCAAAACGATTGCTACACTGAGATACACCCCCTCTAATACCAGCTTTAAAAAAAGCAATTTTGTCATAGTCCGTTAACAATTCTAATTCTATTTTGGTAAATTTTAACATTGCATCCCAACTTAAACCTGGGGCAGTATAGTAATGAGCAGGATCTAATCCATAAGTTTTAATACAAAGCTTTCTAAAGTTTTCGAATACATCAGTCAAAAGTAAAACATCAGTTTTTAAATATAAATCGGAATAATCAGACATACTACTACACTTAAAATGTCGCCAAATATCTTTTGCATGATTATAATCATCATTTGAAATATTTGTATCTGTGAGTGAACTATAAAAATGGTGTTGATCAGGAAGTGATGGATGTTTCAAGCAATCACTATTACACATAAATTCATAAGGATAAATACCTTTCCGTCATAAAAGTGAAAAATCTTCATTATTAGGATAGTTCCTTTTTAGTTCTGTAAACTGATCATCATTAAGATTTTTAGCTAGTTGATCTAAACTACACGATAAAAATTTCAATGAATCTACAAATCTTAAACTTACTGATTGATTATTATTTATTGTTAACTGTTTTGAAAATGATATGTATCGTTCTTTATTTTGCGGAATAACTTCAACTTTGCCATCATAGAGGTTTAATGCATGGACAACGAAATGAGCATCGTAGTGACTGAGGTTATGTAAAAATATTGGAATATGACGAGGGGTTCTGTACTTAGTACTACACACTTGATGTGCAACACCTCTAAAACTACCAGTGTGCCAATCAAAATCGTTAAAAGGATCTCCATTTAACTCAGTTTCACAAATATGACACATGTTTGAATTTGAAATTTTAATTTTATCTTCATCTGATAATGGAACGGGACATTTTTGGAAACTATTTTTTTTAACTATTGTTTTCACATCTTCACAAAGGCGATTCATAAACACTTGTGCACAGTTTGGCCCACTATACGTCTCATATTTTGATAATCTGTTATCATATGAACATTTAATGTAATATCCAAAACTATACACTTCATGTTTTTTAATATTAATTGTGCTTTTTTTTGTTTTGGCTTGGATGGATCGTTACTACATGATTCTATCGGGTTCAAAAATGCCTCAAAGTCTGCATAAACCACAAAGGGCATTTCCAACTTTTTCGCGAATTTATCAAATTTTAATTTATTATTTGAGGTTGCTTTACCAAACCAATTCAATTTGGAATCCTCGCCGTTTGGTAATTCCGTACAAATGTGAGCGCAATCATATTGTTGATGGCTATTAAGTCTTTCCTCTGATGGGAAATGAAGTAAACATGAATCACATATATAAACTGCACGATGTTGACTTGATATTTGTGAACTAACTAATCGCGATAAGTTTTTAATATAACAGTAATGATTGTTAGTACCATTCGATATATATAGTAGGTTAATATGATTAGGTGTACGACATTTTGTTAAATATAAAGGACCTACAACAGAATTATACTTTTTTTCTTTATTATATTCTAAGCCAAAAACATTAATACTAATATTGTTTAATTTCTCTACTTTTGATATATCTGCAATTTTAACCGGAAAAGAAATACCAGTAAATTTTAGTTTATTTCCATGAATTGCGTAAGATGCTACCCGATCTACACTTTTACATACAGGATATAAACCAGAGAGTAATGCCCATTTGAAACACATATTATCATTATTTTTAACATTGATTACAGCTTTTTTTGATTTAATATCTTGAGGAAGGTCGATATATGAACTACCACGTAGGGGGTTGAATTTGTTAACATTCATATCTATGTATTTAATTTGATTAAGACTCCAACCACTATCTTTTTTTTCAAATTGACAAATTTTACCGACTACAGTGTCTATTAATGATGAATAAAAAATATTTAAGTCATCTCCCTGACAAATTATGTAATTAAACGTTTGAAAATCAAACGTATTTTTAATATCTTTAGTTTGTTGTATGAAATCAGCATGCAATATGAAGTTTATTTTTAAAATTGTATGTTGTAGAATACATTCATTTATCAAAAATAAGATATCGATTTTTAGTGAATTTAAAAACGATTCCGGTGTTTCAAAATATTGTCCCGATTGAAGTGTTTTACTATTAATTCTATATGTTAAAATTCGATTGCCAAAAGCGGTTTCAACAACTGTAACATTTGTTAATGAATTATGTGATTTTAAAAGATTATTTTTATGTGTATTACTTTTTAAATGGTTATTTAGATACCTTTTATTAATATAAACATGACATGTATCACATTCCACCTTATTGTTGTCCACGTCATTGGTTTCAATTGATGATGTAGAAGCTCCCTCATCAAATTTTGCTTTCTTGGTAACCTTATTTTCATCAGTAGTGATACCTCGTTTGATACCTCTTCCAACTTGTTGTTGACTGTAACAAAAAAAGAAAATTATTAGACAAATCTTAAAATAAAACATTACTACAATAATATTTCTTATTGAGTTTGTACTTCTAATACTTACATTAACATTGTTTCAACCATCAAACATTGATTATACAACTCATCATCATACGATGAATCGAACAGTTCACGCTTCTCCATTTCATCACAAACTTTATGCAGCTCCTGATTGAATTCGCTGTTGAATTGTTCTATGTTCCCTTCAATGGGTGCGGAAAAGAAAGCACTGGTGCACATTTCACTAAAGTTTTCCATCTTTATAATAAAAAAGAAAGTATGTAGCACAGTAAGTAACAGTTAAGTGTTGGTAGAGCAACTGATACTCAATTTAAAAAATTTTTCAATATTTATAGTCTAGCATAAGATTAGAAAGTTTTGTAAAATCTAATGAGTACATAGAAGTAATTTAAGTAAACAGAATCACATTCACTAATTGTCATTGTTAAAAAAGTATTTTTTAACTTTTTCACTTTCTGCTATTGTCTTTGTAATATTGTATACGAGGGCGTTTGTGTTGTCATAGATGCTATCCTTATTTTTCTTTACGTAATATTTAATCCTCGTGGTAGCATGCTTCCAGTGATCACTAGTTGGAATCTTGGATAGTTTCTTCACATCATACATTTCAATTTTTATGAGATGCATCGCTTGGTTTCCGTCATCAGAATTTGTAGAGATGTATGATACACCATCTCTAGCGGCTCGTGCCACAGTCGACGATAGCAGCTTCTTCCTTTTTATTTTTGGTGCCACATCAAAAAATTGATCAATCGACTGCAATTTCCTTTTTCCACCATCGTCTGTGTTATTAATGATGATGTCATCACTCTCTTCTTCGTTTTGAGGGGAGAGTGGCGAGTAGTAACACAGTTTATAGGTATTTTCATCGAAGTTGAATGATTTCTGCAACAACAGAGTTATCGCGTTAATATCAATTTGTTTATACTTAGTCTGACACACACACACACACACACGTTAAGAGAAATACAAGTAAGTTTGTCAATAGAATAATCACTTGCTTACCTCCATGATCACTGATGCGTTGAAGTAACACAAACGTAGTATTGGTAGACGTATACAATCCACTGTGGTCCAACGACCATAAACTGACTGCATGACTGCAACTGTTCGATTATATATAGTACCATTCTTATCTAAAGCAAATTCCTAAGTACAATGAAACTGATTGTAACTCTATGACTCAACAAACTTATCTCGCGTTCCACGCAACATGTATCAGCCTGCTTTGTGACTCTCACAAAAGAATGCGATTAAATATTCACAAAACGAAACTGATAGTAACTCTATGAATCAACAAACTTATCTCAAATTGCTTCGCAACATGTAATGTATTATTGGATTTGTGAACAATTCCGCATTTAATGGTTCACTTACTAAAAATCCATTTAACTTTGAAAACTATGGTATTAACTCTTTCAGCTTATATATTGATGGTCAACAAATACCTTCAAAAGCTTTGCAACCATCTTTTAATAATAATATATTCACATCGGCATATCATACTCTATTCTCGGGGACTGGTATTCACTTTCTTAATGAAGGAAATGCAATCTCTCGTGAACAGTATGCCAAAGGCTACTGTCTTTTAGCATTTGATTTAACTCCTGATTTATCAGCTAACTCATCAGCTCATTGGAATCTCATAAAGCATGGTAGTGTAAGATTAGAAGTACGATTTGAATCCTCACTAACACAAACAATTAACTGTATTGTTTATGCTGAGTTTGATAATATTATTGAAATAGATAAAAATAGAAATGTTACTGTAGACTATAGTAGTTAAGGTTATAATGTGTGTTATATTTTAGATTTATGTGTTATGCTTAATGCATTTTGTGTATATGTAACTAAAGGAAACATTATAAAATTAAATAAAACAAATTGTATGCAATTTACTATTTTTTTATTTCATTACAAACTTCCTATTTAATCTTATACAAAACACTATAATTGAACATTCCTATGACAACCATTGAATAGATTGGTACTGTAATAATCTGCTAATAACAGTACTATCATGGATACACTAGAATTACAAAAACATATGAAAAAGATTCATCCCAGTCTAGAAAATAATGTTTATGCTGCTAATAGACTGCCTATGTATACCCATGTACCAACGTATATAATATGCAATTTGGATGCGGATGATAAACCAGGTTCACACTGGGTAGCTGTACATATCGATACGAATGGCATCGGTCAATATTTTGATTCATATGGACGAACACCTGAGCGATATCATCTCCAGTTTTTGAAAAGGAATTGTAAGAGATGGGACTGGAATGTTGATAGGATTCAGAATGATTGGACTTCAGTTTGTGGTGAATATTGCTTAATGTATTTGCTATATAAGTTTCAGGGATATTCAATGCATAGTTTTACGAGCATATTTACAGGGAACACACTGTACAACGATATTTTAGTGGATGAGATGTTTCGCTCCTATTTTATAAGTAGACTACAATTCCAATAAAAATGGCAGTAAAATGAATGTGTTTTATTGATGATTCAGAATAGCGAGGTAGCTCGTAACAAAGTTCGATACATCAGATTACAATTAGGTTAGGTTAGGTTAGGTTAGGTTAGATTTTGATAAACAACGCCAGAAGCGAATCGCTTTTTAAAAAAGCAACAATTATAATAATATAGTACGATAATATATAAATATAGTTATAGTATTTTAGACGTATTTTTTCTTGAATATAATAATACATCGTTTGGTTAGAATAGCGAGGTAGATCATAGCAAAGAATTTTAATACAAAAGCAGTGATAAGCGAGGTACACAATGAGTAATAGATAAGAACGCCGAGTTGGGACGGTGTTGATAGATAATAGGAAAAGGCCACCGGATATCAATTAGATAAGAGTTAATCGATCTGCACATCTCCGAAACCGTGCATCCTATCGCTTCGGGAGTGAGTGCTATCGACTCGGCGTGGCCGCTTTAGTGGGAAAAGAGTCCAAACTTTTTTTTTTTTTTTTTTTTTTTTTTTAGGATGGGGTACCACTGATTTGCGGGTTCGCCAACACGTGACAACTACTTTCGATCACAATTTGTAAATTATTTCAAAGAAAATTAAAAACATAAAATGTATGCCTGTATGAAATATAAACAATAAATTTCTTACCATCTATCAGAGTCTTTTCTTCTTTCAAATATGTGATTAAAAAAATTTTTGTCTGTCTGTCTGTCTGTCTGTCTGTATGTGAAGACATCACGTGAAAAGTAACGGTTCGATTTCGATGAAACTTGGTATAATTATACCTTATTATCCTGGGCGTAAAATAGGATACTTTTTATCCTGGAAAAATACGTATAAAAAAATTAATCTTAATTTTTCAGTTTTATCCATAGACGTTGTTCTGTAGAACCGCGAACACACGTTGCGTATTATTATAGGCCTAGCCGCATTTGGGTCCAATAGATATTTATAGATGTCATTCTCAGAGTTACTCAAAATGGAGAAATAAACCATCCACTCGAAGACCGACATCCGCGCGGACGGAGTCGCGGGCGGAAGCTAGTTTATATATATAATATAGTATATAAATAAACAAATAGTTGCCATGGCAATTGGCATTTTTGTACGTTGGTGGCGTATCTACCACTTGTCTATATATATATTATTTCTATATAATATCATTGTCCATGGACGCGAAAATCTGTCCTCACCGATAGAACGCGAGCGGACGCTATGCGATGCGAAACTTCACTAGCGAAACTTATGCGTCTGTGTAATGGCCATTTCGCAGTTCCTTGCGAAACAATACTGACAAGGACGCAACTATTTCATCTATCTATGTGCTAGAGTGAGACATATCATATGCGAAAACCTGCCATACAACTGACAGATTTTTCGTTTTTTCGCTGCCGCACGCGAATGCGTCGGTGTACTAAAAAGGCGTAGTACACAGCAATGTTTTCGCAACTTTTTCGCAATGCGTCTGTGTAATGGCCATTTCGCAGTTCCTTGCGAAACAATACTGACAAGGACGCAACTATTTCATCTATCTATGTGCTAGAGTGAGACATATCATATGCGAAATCCTGCCATACTACTGACAGATTTTTCGTTGTTTCGCTGCCGCACGCGAACGCGTCGGTGTACTAAAGGCGGTAATGGCCATTTCGCAGTTCCTTGCGAAACAATACTGACAAGGACGCAACTATTTCATCTATCTATGTGCAAGAGTGAGACATATCATATACGAAAACCTGCCATACTACTGACAGATTTTTCGTTTTTTCGCTGCCGCACGCGAATGCGTCGGTGTACTAAAAAGGCGTACTTAGTAAACAGCAATGTTTTCGCAACTTTTTCGCTATGCGTCTGTGTAATGGCCATTTCGCAGTTCCTTGCGAAACAATACTGACAAGGACGCAACTATTTCATCTATCTATGTGCTAGAGTGAGACATATCATATGCGAAATCCTGCCATACTACAGACAGATTTTTCGTTGTTTCGCTGCCGCACGCGAACGCGTCGGTGTACTAAAGGCGTAAAGCAGATACATAAAAATTCCTCAAATATTTGTGTTTACGCGTGCTTTCAGAAATTGATAAGGTATTTTCGGTGAGGAAACTAACCAAGAAGGATAGTTCGATTAATTATTAAAAAAAAAAATCTATCAAAATGTAAAAATTCTGACAATTATTTGTTGCGATTTCGTCGACTGCTTCAACTATATTGCGTTGAAATAATATTATAACGTTAAAATTGAAACGGAGCCCCTGACTTATTCGGTTAAACCAAGCTAAATTGCGTTTTGAAGATTACATCCATTTACGCGATGCAATTAGCACAGAGAAGAAGATGCAGAAAATCTTGGGCTATTTAGGTACTATTTTACCGGCGACATACACAGGTAGTCCAAGTCATACGCATGAATATGCGCAAGATGCAATGACATAATATGTTCGTAATTAACTATGGTCGGCCTGGATCAATTCATTACATTTACATGTAATCCAAAATGGATGGAAATTATTCAAGTGCTGCTTCCCGGACTATTATCAAGTGATCGGCTCGACATTACCACACGTGTTTTCAAGCAATGAGTTACATTAAAGCAACACATCTTTCGGATTATCCCATGATGGATGTATTCAATCGAATGAAGAAAATCAAGCTTGCAGCATGCACACATTTTAATTTGGTTAGTCGAAAGAATTCGGGCAGATAAAATAGATGAGATTGTATGTGCGGGGATTGCTAATCCTGAAACCAATCCAGACCGACATTATGTTGTAATCACGAATATGATTCATGGACCGTGTGGCCACTGGCCAGTGTGGCACCAACAACCACCAATCACCATGCATGGTTGACAGCGAGTGTTCCAAAAGGTATCCACGAAAATTTACTGTAGAGACTATCACAGGCAACACGATGATAAAGAATGAAAAGAGATAATCCGAGTGCATCCCAGGCTGCAAAACGTAGTTTGATTCAATAATTTTTCTCTGGCACGTGTATGAAGTAATTAAGTATCTACTTAATTATTGTTTTTTTTTTATTCTATTAACCTATACCTATGTGTTATTCATCGAAATAAAATGCTGTTATATATCTATATTTAATTTTATCATGGTATTACATTCATCAAAGCCTAAATTAGTTCCAAGCCCAATAGCCCAAAGGTAACACGACATTCATTGACTGGGCGGTACGAAGTTCGCCGGGCCAGCTAGTATCAGATAATCCTTTAAGAATGTCTCCAGCTGGAAGGCACAAAGACGAACCGCCAGAATTGCCGCCAAAACCACCAAAGTTCCAAACCAGGACTTTTCAACGACAATCCTCTTTAATGTGCAAGCCAACACGTACCATTATTCGCTGTAGAACTAGAAGTGAAGATCTTGAAATGGCGCAATTCAGGCAAAAACAACAATCCAAGTACGATAGAAACGCAGAAAGCGACGACGGGTTAGAAGATTCTAGAACAAAGCATCGATACGAAGTAATCCGTGATTATGATGATACAGTCGACTATTCCCCAACAAAGAAAAGAATAGTGGAAGCAGATGAGAGCGAAGTAGAAGAATACAATGTAGACGCACCAGACGACCACGAATTGAAAGAAATACCGACTGAAATAGTTAAAACTGTCAACGGCAAGACACTAAGACGCTATAGTCCCTTCAGACGACGAAGAACGAAACACACGAGTGACTTTCACATCCCCGATGATGTCGCAAAAGCATTTGATAGCTACGCAAAAGCTACACGAGTTATTATCTACGCCTAGAAAACTAAAGAGCTACGCTAGCCAGCCATCTGTGCGAAGGACGCCTAATAAATCCGAAAGTCCCAGATACCCTGAAACTCCGATAAAAATGACATCTAGCACGCCTACACGTAGTGTGACTCCATCTAAATCCTGTGCAAACCTTTTAACGCGCAGTGCTACATCCCCCATCTCACCAAAAGCACAACAGAAGTTAAACTATGGGTTACCAGAGTTTGAGAGGCAAGACGTGTTTGTTACCAGATTTAGAGATAAAAAGGAAAGGAGTTTTTATATGGATAGACGGGAGGCGAGTAGAGAGAGTAGGAGAGTAACTCCGAAACGGGATAAGACTACAGCTGTTATAATGCCTAGGTAAGTTTTTATTTTGATGTAAATTATTATGTATTAACAGAGATAGAAGACATAAGATTATAATATAGTACTAAATAAAATAAAAATAATTAAAGATTAGTTCAAATTAGGTGCAAAGTTTTCAAAAAGATGCCAAATGATTAAATAGGTACATGCTTGGTCATGATATATAGATAAATTAAATATGAATTGTATTGTTTTGTGACTGAAATATTACGAACTTATCATAATCCTATCAGAATAAGAACATTTTCATCATTACACGGTATGTGACCAACTAATTGATATTTCTTATTTCTTGCTTATTCAACTTTACGTACTTGTTAAAATAAATTAAATACATACAAACAAGAAAATAATGAAATGATAATGGCTGAACGTATTCTAGCGATTATCCGTATCGTTACTTTGACGTAAACCATTATGTGCTCTCTACACAATGTGCAGCTTTGGTCCAACAAATGATCGTGGGTGTTTGCCGAAATTACGGTGATTATGAAAAAACATCTACAATCACGGCCGATCATAGACATTTAGGCCCTCTACACATTCGTGCCTCTACTCGTCCAACGTTGCCCATTGTGCAGAGCGCCCATTGTATTTTAAAACCAATATTATGAAATCACCATCAAACAAAATTTGTAAAAAATAAGTGAAATAACCTTTACAAACCTTTTACAGGGTAGCAACCCAATCCCCATCAGTATACTCCGAAGAGACCTACAAATCCTTCTCAAGCCTAAAATCCATGAGTGCAGCAACCGCTTCGCTGACCATTGCTGCTTTGATGCTGACGCTGTGCGGTGGACTGACTACTGGATTGAGCTTCTATATGATGTATAGCGTAAGTTTCCTTTGTTTATTATGTACTAACTAGCTTTTCGCCCGCAGCTTTTCTCGCGAACATATTCAAAGGAAAACCCGCACAGTTCCCGTTCCCGTTGGATTTTCGGGATAAAAACTATCCTGTGTTTATCCTTTATGTGTGTACGAAATTTCATGAAAATCGGTCTAGCAGTTTTTGCGTAACCATACAAACACAAAAAACAAACATGCAAACTTTCGCATTTAGAAATTGAGAATATTAGTAGTGATTAGTAAGATAGTCACTGGAGACCCATTGGTCGAATTTCGACCTTATAACGATTAACAAAAGATGTGTGTGTGTGTTTCAAATATGTTATGTTTCGTTTGCATTGTATTGTACATCTTTTAATTGGATTTTTAAAAATTGTAA
The DNA here is from genome assembly GCA_029959065.1 of Colias behrii. Classification (NCBI taxonomy): domain Eukaryota; kingdom Metazoa; phylum Arthropoda; class Insecta; order Lepidoptera; family Pieridae; genus Colias; species Colias behrii. The sequence continues at coordinate 158,768 of JARWMC010000034.1, forward strand.
GCATACTACACTCCTCTACCTGAATACATATAGAAACTCTATTCTAAGTCCTTTATACATAAACGATGCATAGGTAAGTGTGCAGTCAGCAGCCACGCAATACACGCAAAAAAATAAGCTCACAAATTCATTATTGAAGGAAAATCACATAATATCATGTTTCAAATCTTCTTAGAAACTACAGGTATTACTAAATCTGTACGTTACATCATACGTGCATATTAAAATGACTGCGTCCGCGTCCTAAACAGTTTTTGCGTTTTTCGCTAGATATGGTATCTTAAAATACAACTTTTGGCACATTAGTCTTTACTTAGTACGTGGATAAAATCGAACTGTTGCAAGTTATGAAATAAAGAACATAGAAAAGTGAATTTGAAATGACGATTGATTCGCGCACAGCTTCGTAATCACACCCGTTATAAAATTCAAACGCAATTTTAAGCTATTGCATAGCTTCTATCGCGGGCCTTGAGCGCGGGGACCGAATCGAGAAATTCCGTAACGAAAAACCTCACGCTCCCCCACTCCGACGGGCGGAGGTGTGGCTTGAAAGTGTGGAGGAAGGAAGGTGGAATTCCTCCATCGAAAAAGGGAAAATTCTCGACCAGTCTACTCGACTGGCCGGCCGTTAAGGCCCCAATGGATCGACGACTGGGTCTTCACACACGCAGCCTCCGCGAGGAGGCTGCGTGGGGAATGCTGATCGGGGTGGGAAAGCCCCCTGCAGCAGGTTGCTAGCGCCGCCCGCTAATACGGGCGGGTTACTGTGAGGGCGGATCGCCCTGTTTAGGTACAGTAGAACTCCAATTATCCGAACTCCGACTATCCGAATCGCCGATTATCCGAATCACAAAAAAATTGTCGAAAACGGTTGAAGACCGCAAAACAGCTTACATTGACGGAGATGTTTAAAAAACAATGATTTTTATTTCTAAACTTGTACATAAGTACATTTTATTTATATTTAAAACATGTGAAAATTTCATGTTTCTTTCATTTAATTCAATAAAAAAATAGTGCAATATCAAAACTTAGCTTTTATTCTCTCCAATGGCAATTTTTTTTTTTTAAATCCGATTATCCGAATATTTGATTATCCGAATGGGTCCCGGTCCCCATTAATTCGGATAATTAATTGGAGTTCTACTGTATTTGAATTTGGGGCACAGTATAGGAGACTGTGCCCGACTCTGATAATTTGACCCTTTTCGCATTTTGCGAGGACTCGACCGACCTTGATTTGGTTTTACGAGCCCGGCCAGAACTTTTTAGGCCGGGGACGGATAAGGAACCCGGGAGCGACACAGAACCGAATGGTGAGGTAGGAGGCGCCAACTGCGCGTAGGAGTGGGCGTGGGAGTGGCTGGGTACGTTGTGTACCGACTGTGTAGGTGGTATGCAGGGTGAGGCGACAGACGGCGCGGTAGAGTGCGCCGTCGCAGGCAGGGCTTGCGGGGGTGGGGGCGTTGGTTGGGATTGCGCTATTTGCGCGTGGGAGTGGATTTGGTAGGAGGGAATAGTGGGGGGCGCACCCCCAATGGATGATGTCGGAAAGTTGTATATATAGCTCTGTCGCGAAAAAATTTCGCTTGCGCGATTCAGAGCGAGGTGTCGCTACCTCCGGGAAGTTGGCACCGCACTTTGAAGTTAGAAAAATTTTAAAGGTTGTTCCAGGTTGTTCTAGGTTTGTTCTACATTGTTCCAGAATTGCATACAGCTGAGATTAAAACTTTTCGAGAAAAGTCAAAAAACCCGATTTTTGAGCTGGCACCGCACTTTTTAGATATCGCGATTCTGGCGGTTGTTCTGAGTTGTTCTAGGTTTGTTCTATATTGTTCCAAAATATCGCGTCCGAAAAAGATTTATTTTCCACAAAATTCGTAAAAAACCAAAAAGAAGTTGGCACCGCACTTTGAAGTTAGAAAAATTTTAAAGGTTGTTCCAGGTTGTTCTAGGTTTGTTCTATATTGTTCCAAAATATCGCGTCCGAAAAAAATTTATTTTCCACAAAATTCGCAAAAAACCAAAAAGAAGTTGGCACCGCACTTTGAAGTTAGAAAAATTTTAAAGGTTGTTCTAGGTTGTTCTAGGTTTGTTCTATATTGTTCCAAAATATCGCGTCCGAAAAAAATTTATTTTCCACAAAATTCTCAAAAAACCAAAAGGAAGTTGGCACCGCACTTTGAAGTTAGAAAAATTTTAAAGGTTGTTCCAGGTTGTTCTAGGTTTGTTCTATATTGTTCCAAAATATCGCGTCCGAAAAAAATTTATTTTCCACAAAATTCGTAAAAAACCTGATTTCACTAGAAAATCGAAAGGACATTTTTGATCTAATTTTCGTACCTAAACTTTTAAACAATAATATTGACTGCCCCCAATTGCTAACAAGACTCAACATTCGCCATTTTTTTTTTACGAAATTTCGAAACATAATTTTTTTTCGGATGCGATATTTTGGAACAATATAGAACGAACCTAGAACAACTCAGAACAACCGCCAGAATCGTGATATCGTAAAGCGCGTCACACACGGTGAAGATAGTATAATATTTTATGTTAAGATTCTCTAATATAAAATATTACAGTATCTTAAGGTATCCGGTATCAGCGTTCTGACCATCATTTTTCTTTTTGTCATTGCGTACTAAGACCCCTGTAGAACCGCCATCCTGTTACAAATGACCCGAAACACTTATACAAAATTTCGTGTGTGACGCGCTTAAAAGTGCGGTGCCAGCTTCTTTTTGGTTTTTTACGAATTATGTGGAAAAAAAATTTTTTTCGGACGCGATATTTTGGAACAATATAGAACAAACCTAGAACAACCTGGAACAACCTTTAAAATTTTTCTAACTTCAAAGTGCGGTGCCAACTTCCTTTTGGTTTTTTGCGAATTTTGTGGAAAATAAATTTTTTTCGGACGCGATATTTTGGAACAATATAGAACAAACCTAGAACAACCTGGAACAACCTTTAAAATTTTTCTAACTTCAAAGTGTGGTGCCAACTTCCCGGAGGCCAACTTCTTTTTGGTTTTTTACGAATTTTGTGGAAAATAAATTTTTTTCAGACGCGATATTTTGGAACAATATAGAACAAACCTAGAACAACCTGGAACAACCTTTAAAATTTTTCTAACTTCAAAGTGCGGTGCCAACTTCTTTTTGGTTTTTTGCGAATTTTGTGGAAAATAAATCTTTTTCGGACGCGATATTATGGAACAATATAGAACAAACCTAGAACAACCTGGAACAACCTTTAAAATTTTTCTAACTTCAAAGTGCGGTGCCAACTTCCTTTTGGTTTTTTGCGAATTTTGTGGAAAATAAATTTTTTTCGGACGCGATATTTTGGAACAATATAGAACAAACCTAGAACAACCTGGAACAACCTTTAAAATTTTTCTAACTTCAAAGTGCGGTGCCAACTTCTTTTTGGTTTTTTACGAATTTTGTGGAAAATAAATCTTTTTCGGACGCGATATTTTGGAACAATATAGAACAAACCTAGAACAACCTGGAACAACCTTTAAAATTTTTCTAACTTCAAAGTGCGGTGCCAACTTCCTTTTGGTTTTTTGCGAATTTTGTGGAAAATAAATTTTTTTCGGACGCGATATTTTGGAACAATATAGAACAAACCTAGAACAACCTGGAACAACCTTTAAAATTTTTCTAACTTCAAAGTGTGGTGCCAACTTCCCGGAGGCCAACTTCTTTTTGGTTTTTTACGAATTTTGTGGAAAATAAATTTTTTTCGGACGCGATATTTTGGAACAATATAGAACAAACCTAGAACAACCTGGAACAACCTTTAAAATTTTTCTAACTTCAAAGTGCGGTGCCAACTTCTTTTTGGTTTTTTGCGAATTTTGTGGAAAATAAATTTTTTTCGGACGCGATATTTTGGAACAATATAGAACAAACCTAGAACAACCTGGAACAACCTTTAAAATTTTTCTAACTTCAAAGTGCGGTGCCAACTTCTTTTTGGTTTTTTACGAATTTTGTGGAAAATAAATCTTTTTCGGACGCGATATTTTGGAACAATATAGAACAAACCTAGAACAACTCAGAACAACCGCCAGAATCGCGATATCTAAAAAGTGCGGTGCCAGCTCAAAAATCGGGTTTTTTGACTTTTCTCTAAAAGTTTTAATCTCAGCTGTATGCAATTCTGGAACAATGTAGAACAAACCTAGAACAACCTTGAAAATTTTTCTAACTTCAAAGTGCGGTGCCAACTTCCCGGAGGTGGTGTCGCTACAAAGGCATAGCATCTCGGAGCAATTAACAAGCTAATTGCTCCGAGCATAGCATGCAATACGGGGGGGGACAGTTGCCTTGTAATGACATTTGTCGAAGATAGAGGCGCCATCTCTACGTTGAATCCAAACGCCACGGACCAATTAGTTTCTTAAATAACTGTAGATGGCACTACATTAACGAGTTATAAAATAACAGTATTTTTGTTATTTTCCAAAAAAATTATATCATCATATATAAATTTTGAGAATTTTTTACATCCAAAAAAGGTAATTAAATAAATCTTTTTTAAATATTTTTATCTAAAACTAAATATTTAGTTTGGTAACACTCCCATGTGTCAACAAATTCAAGCTTTTTTTTTAAGTCACAAAATGGCGGCTACTACTTGCTTGTCCGCATGTTTGTAGATTTCTCGTTCCATTTTGTGAATTTTCGTGTGTGAATACCAAGTGTAAGTGCGTCGAGTCGAGCTTTCCTCCTCCGCCTTCCTATTGCGTTGTTCGCGTCGAAAATCTTTTTCATCTTGTATATTTTTTGTGATAGAGACACTCGGTGCGTTAACTTTAGTTAAAATGCCGAAAAGGTGTATTTTGGGCTGTCCCTACTATGGTAAGTACCTATATAATACTCCATATCATATAACACATGAGTAACCTAGTTCTGAACCTAGAACCTCGAACTGAATCTATCTATTTCATATAAAGTTGTATATTCACTTCACGCTCGTCCCGAGGGAACTATTTCTACTACCAATATAAAATAAAGCTTATGATGACACTCATAAAATAATGTGACTCTTTCTAAGTAAAAATGGCCTGAGGAGCCTGACTGTTCTCTCAAATATCCTGCCCCCCTAGTCAAGTGGCGTTGATTGACGTAAGCTGTAGATACGTTTATCTACAGCCTACGTCAATCTCATACATTCGTAGTCTATTCTATTGAACGCTACGCTAACAGAAAGCCACTTGACTAGGGGGGCTGTAATTTTAAGTGGCTTTTATACATTTAATTCAATATGTAGTGCATGATGTGCTTACCTGTAAAAGATTGATACACCTGCCACGATTTGATTGATTGTAACCCATAATTGTCTTAGTGTACTCAATTGTTTTTTTTTTTTTTTTTTTTTTTTTAATCTCCTCTAAACCTGCAATCTGCCTTATTAAGCATTAAGCTGGTGGTTAAAAGTTTTAATGTTGGCATGCATGGCAAACGCCCAGTGGCGTCTCCATATAATATTTTCTATGGTCATGGTGAGTCTGATTCTACGGTGGAAGGAGGTCTTGAGGAGCTCTCCGTTTTATGCGCTTAAAAGTGCGAGTGGGCTCCATCATGTTCCAGACAAGTACGTTGGGGTGATTCTTTATACGGCTTTTATATGTCTTAAGTTTCTTGAGAATTTCCTCTTTAACAGTTGGAATAAACAAGTCACGGTGAAGATGACAATTGCTAATGAACCACGGGGCCCCTGATATGATACGAAGTATTTTTGACTGGAAACGTTGTATAATTTCTAGATTAGAGTGAGCTGCGGTACCCCAAAGTTCAACTCCATATGACCAAATTGGTTTGAGGATAGACTTGTACAAAAGAAGTTTGTTGTTCAGTGAAAGGCCAGAGTTACGTGCCAAGAGCCAGTACAATTTGCGAAACTGTACACTAAGAGCTTTCCTTTTTGTGAATATATGTTTCTTCCATGTAAGACGTCTGTCCAAGTAAATACCCAAGTAACGCACATCTTCTGACTGAGGAATTGTTATTCCGTTAAGTTGAACGGGTGGACAAGTATCGCGTCTAAGGGTAAATGTCACTTGCACCGACTTCGTTTCGTTGGCTTTTATTCTCCAGTCTTTCAGCCACACTGAGACATCATTTAAGCTTTGCTGTAACATTTCCGAGGCAGATACAGGATCCTCATGCATTGCGATGAGAGCAGTATCGTCAGCAAATGTTCCAACGAGGACATCTTCTTTAGTCGGTAAGTCATAAGTGTATATTAGATATAATACAGGACCCATTACGCTGCCCTGTGGAACACCAGCCTTAATTTCGTAGAGATTTGTTCTGTCGTCTCCATGCTTAACATAGAAGTGTCGTTGTTGAAGATATGACTTAATGATTAGGTAGTAGTTTATAGGTAAAGCTTGGAATATTTTATAAAGAAGACCCTCATGCCATACACGATCGAATGCCTGCGAAATGTCCAAGAAAGCTGCTGAACAATATTTTTTGTGTTCGTATGCGTTATTAATCATCTCGACCAAACGATGGACTTGTTCAATCGTGCCGTGACCTTTGCGGAAGCCAAATTGATGGGTCGGTATTAAATCAGATTTGGCTAGCAGTGGAGTCAGGCGTTTCAGAATGAGAATTTCCAAGATCTTTGAGGCAACAGGTAGTAGACTTATGGGGCGGTAGGAGGACACGTTTTCTGGAGCCTTTCCTGGTTTGGGAATAAGTATGATTTCAGCTACTTTCCACTGAGGAGGTATGTATTCTCTTCGCAGTATAGCGTTATATATAGTAGTTAGTAAGGCAATGGCTACAGAAGGAAGTTCCTTCATGGCTTTAGTTGTTATTAAGTCATAACCAGGAGCTTTGTTCAAGCTAAGATTCTTGATTGTGGAGCGAACTTCACTTGCCGTGAACTTTTTTATGGGAGGTGAAAGCTGATGCGGTGCCGATAGAGCTTCTGTTACTTCAGGTATCTTACTAGAGCCGTCAGCAGAGTTCGGCGTGAACACTCGCGAAAGGTGCTGAGCAAACAAGATTGATTTTTCAGCGTCACTTTTAGCCCACGTGCCATCATCCCGTCGAAGTGGTGATTGGAAAGATATTTGGCTTTTTAAAGATTTAGTTGTCTTCCACAAGGAGTAATCTGTTGCAGAGGTGGCATCTAGGCTGTGCAAGCGATTCTCTATTTCTTTGTTCCTAATGTCTTCTAGAGTGTTCTTAACTTTCTTCGCTAGTTTGTTAAATTTTTTCTTATCTTCTGGATGTCTAGAGGTATGCCACTGTTTTCTTGCCTGTCTCTTTTTAAGTATTAATTCGGTTGCTATTTGTGGATACATGGGTATGATCTTAATATCTCTGTGTTTGGGCGTAGCTTTCCAGGCAGCAGTCTGAATGCAATTGTTAAAACTCTCGACAGCTGTGGTTATATCGTCATCTGATTTCAGGGGTATATGTTTATCTATTGTGCTGACTATAATTTCTCGAAAGTATTCCCAGTTAGTTAGTTCTTTGAGAATGAATCCTGCAAGGTTTTGTTACTTCCACAGGCTCATTATACAGTACGGCTATGACAGGTGTGTGATCAGACGATAGTTCGTATGTAGATTTGCAATGTAGGGAAGAGATAGGAAGACCTTTCGTTACGAAAAAATCGACCAGGTCAGGATTCTTCTTTGGATCGGAAGGCCAATATGTCGGTTTTCCAGTAGATGTAACGCATAGGTTAAGTTGCTCGACAGCTTTCTTTAGTTCACGACCCTTCGTAGTAGTTGTTCTTGCGCCCCAGTCAGTATGTTTGGCGTTATAGTCCCCCGCTGCAATGAATCTATTGCCGAGTTGATTAAAGAATGACATATATTGTACAGCTTTTAGGTTGTGCTTTGGGGGTATGTAAAGCATAGAGTACATTATTACAAACGGAGATAGAGTTGTCAGTCAAAGATATCGATTGAGGCGCACCTGCCGACAAGTGGCTGAACTAATATTTTTTATCACATACGTATAGCTACAACTAGCTAGAATGTATAGGTACACGTAGTACTCCCTTGTTTTCCTTTTTGCTTAAAATTACAAATAGTGAATGTTTTCAATAAAAATGCTTGGGTAGACTGTATATTTTTATTTTTTCCTTTTTTCACAATATGTAAACGCCATTTTTTGTACTTCATCATTTTCATTTTTATCTACTTTAGTGCCATTTAACAATTTATTTGTATCTCTGCACCAGTTACATAGAAAGAAATTACAAGTGAGATTCACCATAAAATCTTCTGCAGATTTTTTGTGCTCATTACATTTAATATAATTAAAACTCGTCAAAGTGAATAATATTGTCTTTATGTAATTTTTAATATTACGTTTGTTACTTTTATTACTTAGTATGTAGGTGACCACATCTTGTATTTCGGAAAACGATTTAATCAAATCATTCCCTGGGTATGTCAGGCTTTTTTTTGCCAAGTTGTATTCTTTGTAATTAAGGCTTGGGTTATCTTTACTTTTATTGTAAAAACATTTTTCACATTCTTTACAATTTTTAAAAACTTTTTGTTTTGTAAGTCTCAACACATACCCAGAGACATATTCTAATTGGGCCATAATTTTGGGATTGCTATTTTTATTTTCCAATGGTACAAAGATGTAGTCACCAATTAAATCATTAAAATCTAATTCTATATTTATGGAAATCTCACTTGACATCTGTTTCTTAAAAAATAATTTACCCATAGATTTAAACACAAAACATTGATCTGTTTCACAATTTGCTCCGGGTGAGTGTGATGAACTTAAATTATTTATAAGTAATGCAGCAAATGCAGTCTCAAATGAAGCACATGTTGGGTTGGTGTTTCTTGCTCCGTGACTTCTTATACACCCGAAAAAGTTTTCCAGGGGATCCTGATTAAAATGCCTAAGCCAAATTGAATTAATATTGTGATGGTTAGATAGTATGTTTCTTAAATATTCAATATTTTCTATGGTGAATAACCAATTTGTTATTGAGGGGACTGAGGAAATTTTGCCATTCTTTGAAATATATTTCATTGTTCTTAAAATTGTCTTTGCATTTTGCCACTCTTTTATGTGTGCCGAGTTGGCTGTTAGAGGTCCAAGTAATGGATTTCCCAATTTATATTGGTGATAATTTCCGTTCATGGAATCAAATAGTCGATTAAAGAATAATAAAACATCCGCAGTATCTTTTGCCTCAGCTTGTAGAATTCCTCTTTCTGTAAATTGAAAAAAAAAAACATGAGGTAAGTACAAACAGATAAAAAAATTGCAACTTACTAATATTAAGGTCATACTAGTTACATATTCCTGAATGTGTCATGTATAGTATAATAATTAGTTTTGACCCAAACTGGATTTCCTGTAATATAGACACCAGAGCTGATGCGATGAAAAAACGCTTCATCATCAGCCAAAAGATGTCCACTGCTGGATAAGGCCTCCCCCAAGGATTTCCACACTGGCCGGTTCTGTGCTGCCCTTTAGGATGTCAAAACTCAAAATAATAATAAATCTTACCAGCAAGATAACCCATGTTTATTCCAACTGTCCTACTAAAAACTTGTGTAGCACACTTCACTTTCATTTTCTTCATTTTTTTTGGATTGACATGATATTCCGTTAGTTTTGGTAGTAGTCGCACACCCTGATATGAAGGATCTTCCTTATATAGTTCTATTATATGATCCCATTTCGCTAGTTTTCTGGTGCCGTTCATTACAAATTGCAGATCTTTTGTTACTAAATTGTTCCTTATCCCCTTTATTAAATGTGGACAATCATAAAGAGGAACTATTTCTTGTTTGTCTATTTCAAATGTATTTTTTTTATGTTCTTCTCCCTTTCGTAAATAATTTTCTTTTGTAATTTTTATTAAATAGTTGATGGCGCTCATATTAGATGCACCTTGATCGCACACAGTTGCCATGACATTCAGCCCAATTGATTTTAATTTTCGAGTTATTTCCGTTATTTGTCGAGCCAATTCTTCTTTTTGTGTGCTTCCAGAGCAAAAACTGTAAGCTATAGGCTGTTTATAATTTTTAAATAGTCCTCTTATCATGAAGACTAAAGCATGGTCTCCTATTTTCTTTTGTGTTTCTAATCCGTTGTCCACGAAACCGATAATTTTATCTTTTCTTTGGTTGTAGTTAAAGTTTGGAGCTAAAGCTACTTCATCGAAGAGCAAAATGCATAGCTTTTCGTTTGCATTCATTTTTTTTACTCTTTTTCCCAGTTGTTCGAATAAATTATTATTGATCCCTGGTTTCAATGATGCTGTTGTGATCATTCGACTGAGTGTAACAGGAGCAGGCAGTACAAAAATTTTTCTTAACCATCGGTATGCTTTTGGACCCTGCTTGTACAATGATAGTGCCATTATTTTTTCTTCCTTCGTGAATCGCCTTCCCATTTTGTTTTTTTTGGTTTCTCTAAATTGCATTGTCACAAATAACAAGGCTAAGTAAGTGAATTTTTTCACAGCCTTCTGAAATGTCTCATTTTCAGATAATTTGAGAGCTTTTTTTAGTTTCAATGCATATTTATCCCTCGTATCTCTCAATTTTGTGATTTCTTTAGTTAAACCAGCAATTTCACTGCTATACATTTTTGCTTTTGCTGGCTTACTTTGTCGGCTTCTTGGACCTGAAATGAAAAAATAATTAATGCATACTTTCCTTTTACCTACCTACTGTTTTTTAGTTTTGGATTTGGATTTGGATATTATGAAGAAAATGTGGTTGCCTGTGGATTGATACACAAACATCCAAACTATGCCTTTAGATTAAAAGGATTCTGTAAACGTGTGTGCTTTGAAAAAGTCTAATTTTATTAAAAATAATAAATAATATAAACAAGTTTCATATAGCGCATAATTGATTGTGTTTAAGTTATTTACTATATTATGTATATCTCACCTTTGGAAGTGAATGGTTCCGGTGGTGGTGAGACGATCGCTGGAGATTTTGTTGTCTTTCCAGCCTCTGTAAATAAGAAATACATTTTTGTTTAATGTCACATATAATTTTTATCTTTCTTTTTAACTTTGCCATAGTGAGATAATAATTTAATCACCTACAGCAGTAGGTACTACTTAAAACTCAATAACTTCATTTCCTAATACCACATAATTGATTGTTTAGAAGTTACTACACCCTTAGATTAAAAGAATTTGGTAAACCTGTGTGTTAAATGCTTCGAAGAAGTATAATTTTATTAAAAAAACCCAGCGGCTTCGCCCTCAGTGACATTGGGTTATATTATTGAAGTTTTAGTCGGGATCCCATATTTATTTCGTGTAATAAATATAGCCTATGTTACTCAGGGGTAGTGAAGCATATCAATAGTGAAAGAATCCGTCCATTAGTTTTTGAGATTCTTCATTACAAACATACATACAAAAATACAAATCTTTCCTCTTTATAATATTAGTGTAGATAATAAACTTAGAAGTTTCATATTGGAGTTTTTTTTTATTCTTATAAAGAAAGGGCTTTGTCGCTGATAGATTAACATAAAAAAATAACAACTTATCAACTTATGTGCCTAATTTCTCTTAATAACTAAAACAAAAAGTTTTCTAGCTGTATCTGAAAGAGGATCAGCTAAAATGGAGTTACAAATTCCAGTGATTGGTAAATATATCATATAGGAGTTATGTACAAGTATATCTCACCTTTGGAAGTTGATGGTCCCGATGGTAGTGTGGCCGCCACTGCTGGTGTTGTTGTTTTTAAACCAGCTGTAAATTATAAATATTTATTAAAAATATTTTTTCCTTAATGAAGTGTTGTACTAAATTTAAAAACATAATAATAGTTCTTTCACTTTGCCCTAGTCAGTTTAAAATAAAGCCTTTGTCTAAATAAATACTAATTATAAATGGGGAATCATTAACCGGGCGAAGAAATGGATAACTATAAACAAAATACTTTAATACTAGAACAACAAGAAATTAAATTATATTTGTAAAAAAAAAACTGTGGGAATCAGTTAATCTAAGCTAATGATTAGAACTAAGTTAACTCATAGTCAAAACTCATAAATCTATTGATATACAAATTAAAATTAAAATATCACAGAATACCATTCAAGCTACAACCACCACTGAACAAATTACACAAACTATAATCTGAGGTAGCCATACCTTCTTCTTCAGAAGCTGAAGTACTGGGTACTTCTGCTGGTACTGTTTCTTGTGCTTTGTGGGTTGTGCTTTGTATGATGTTGGTTACATTTTGCAGTGGTCTTCGTTGGATTATAAATCCTAAAAACCATATACACTAAGTTTTAAGATGAAACATCATGAGAAAATGTTATATTTAGAAGTATGCAGAGCCAAAATTAACATTGTAGGGCTGTAAAATTTATTAATTAATATTTATTTTGAAGCAAACTGTTTTAAAACTCTTTTACTAGCAGCTTTTTTGTATAAGTAATCAGTACTAAGTACAATACAAGTTTGAATAACAACCCATAACGTCCCCACTGCAGGGCACTGGTCTTTCCCATAGTACGGGAAGAGCAGGCAATACTCCACACAAAGGGGCCAAGGTCGGAATGGTGAAGGTTGTGGGGCTAGTGGCCAACCCCAGTGTCAAGAGTTTTCAAGACACCTGTAAGGCTGCTTATACAGGGTTACTTGTAAAACACCAGCAACCTCGCAGGACAAGATAGCTAACATCATAAGCAACAACATTTGTTCTAAGACTTTTTATAATTTGTTAGATTTTATTTTCATACAAAAATAAATATTCATTTAATTTTTCGTTTGAATATTATAAACTCTACGCGCATCCCAAAAAATACGTAAACATGAAGCGAACGAGAGGGGGAAGGGGGCGTCGCGTCGTCCTTTCGATAGTGAATAGAACATAGACTTACAAATATAAGGAGAGTACAATTAAAGCTTAAAAAATCATTTCAAAATAATTTATTGCGTTATGCCAAAAGTCGTAGAACAAATGTTGTTACTTATGATGTTAGCTATCTTGTCCTGCGAGGTTGCTGGTGTTTTACAAGTAACCCTGTATAGCTTAAAACTGCCTTTTGGTAGTTTATATGCTATCAACAGCTCCTCAGATCAGATTGCTTAATGGTGCATACAACTTATTGTTTTCTATGAAGAATCATCATCATCATCATGTCCTTCATGCCATATCCAGCAATTGCCAATCCTTTATCTTCATTAATTTATTAAATTCGATCCTAGCCTCCTTAGACATGACCTTGACCATATATGACAAAAAATAAAGAATAATACACACCTGGCAGATTTAAAGTTGGAACAGCACTGGCACTCAGTCGTTTACTCCAAGTTTGATATCTATTTTCAAAATGAATATGGCACACACGACGTTTATTGAACACATCATGGTTGTTCATTGCCAGTATGTCACCACCAATAGCATAAATCCAGGTACGGAATCTGTCTGGATGTAAATCGGGATTTGGAAATTTATGAAGTATTACACCATCCAAGCCTAAAACAATATAAAAAGTACATAGTCATAAGATCTTAAAAACAACTATTACTTGAGCCTTGAAGTCACCTGATGCATGTAAGGCAGTTGATTTCCTTGTACCATGTATGAGCACAACAGTGACTTGTGTGATCAGTTTGTAGTAATAACCAACTTTACAAAAGGTATAGAATACACAAACAATCACAACCAAAGTACCGGCATTGCGCTTGTGACTCCTCCAGACTCCAGTGTTGCAAGTGCCTATGGGCGGCGGTAATCACTAAGCATCAGGTGATCCGTCTGCTCGTTTGCCTCCTATCACATTAAAAAGAACCTACTTGTGGTTTCTTGCTTGGAGTATTGAAGCAGTGATGAATATCAAAGGATAATGAGTTTTTAAAGACAACTAGGAGCTAACGAAGAGCGTGTGGCAATCACCTAAATCACCACATGGTGTAATAGGTAAAAGTGTAGCTAGTGATCTATTTATGCCATTTAATCGTGTAGGTACTTACGTGTTTTACCACATGCCGGCACACAGCATATTTTGTCTAATGATAGAGACATAGTGTCACCATCAACAGCAGCCAAATCACAATGCAAATCAGGGTCCAGTGGGTCAAACGAGAGGTCAAACAATGTAAGCAGCACAATCGGTATCCAAATTAGTAGCCAAGTCGTATAATTGCAGAAACACACAGAAAATACCATTCGATCACCGTAAACGAGAAACGAAAAGTGAGCTTGAAAAAATTTACGGTTATATGTCATCTTTATGTCAATGTCAACGTGTACGTTCCGTCATTAAGTAAACGATTTGGTTTTCAGTTTGTTTTGCTGAAGCGAAACGAGGTAGTTTTTAAAAAACAATTGTAAAATTACATAAAATTATAAACAATATTAAAATAAAATTGTATCTCATTGTTTTAGTATATAATTTATCATTCGAATTACTAAATCAAATTAGTATGCTGCATAAGCCGAAACGTCTGTCACAATGTAGCCAGTGTCAAAAACCTAATAATATACGAGATAAAAAAAATAAAACATTCATTTTTATTTTTTTATTTATTAAAAAAGTAAAAACAAAAAAAAATTGTGTCGAAAAAAATAATTTACTCGTATTTTTTTGTTTTTATGAACCTCACTAACGACATCTATTGGACTGTGGCGGTACTATGGCTACAAATACGTAGGCGTCCATGTAGTACTAAGTGAAAACACCGTGATGTAAAGCGCTGAGACCAGTATTGGGTACTCAATTGTTGGTAAGCCAAATAAATCTATACTTATAATAAATCTGTAGAGAGGCCAATTCTGTACATGAAATATATTTAAAAAAAAACTATGAAGGGGTGATAAGGGATCGCTACTGATGCCAAAAATGCAATCAGTAAAATTTTTGTCTGTCTGTCTGTCTGTCTGTCTGTCTGTATATTCGTTATAGAAACAAAAACTACACGACGGATTTTAACGAAATTTGGCACAATTATTCTTCATACTCCTGGGCAGGTTATAGTATACTTTTTATTACGCTACGATCAATATGAGCAGAGCAGTGAAGGGAAATATTGGGAAAACGGGAGAAGTTACTCCATTTTTGAAGCTTCCGTCGCGTGTGCAGCCTTAATGGTTAAAGCTACATAGAAATCATGTACGACACAAATGTTCTTAAATTATTATTATTTTATAAAAATAAATTCCTAGACAGCATAATATTATGTCTATCTTTTAAAATTGACTCACAATAACACATGAAACTTCAATAGCTTAGCAATTCGGAGCTTTCTGATTATATTTGTCTACTCTTACGTTTACAACACTCTCACTCATCCCTAATTAAAAAAAGTTAGCATTATTACCTATTCAATAAAAAAAGAATCATGTAAATCGGTGTAGAAACACCAAAGTTATACATGAAAATATACGCTATAAGTCATCGCACGTGAATACAGAATCATGCCATAAGGATTATTTTTGTGTATCAGTTGCCGCGTTCGACGCGCTTCGCGGCGGGAGCTATAAAAAGGCTGCGGGTCCGCACCCGTTTCGCGTTGTCACGGCATCACGTGTGAACGGCTGAACCGATTTCGATAATTCTTTTTTTATTATATTCCTTGAAGTACGAGGATGGTTCTTATGTAGAGAAAACGTAAATATGTACCACGGGCGAAGCCGGGGCGGACCGCTAGTAAATAAATAAAAACAACAACCACGCGGACAATGTCGCGGGCACATTTTATGATTACAATATTTGGCGTCCGCGCAGACAAACTAGTTCCAAATACAGATATAGATAAGCATGATAAAATCCTATAATATATATTAATATTATAAAGCTGGGGAATTTATTTGAAAGCTTTCAGTGTTCGATAGTCTATTTATTGATTGAAAGATTTAGTTAGTTCCTGAGATTTGCGCTTTGTTTGTTATTGTGCATAGTCACTGTTGTGTGATTACTGTAAATGTCATGAACCTTTATTAGAAGTATAATATACCCTTTTCATAATATAATAAATTTTATAAATAAAGTTTGACTAATTATTGTTTTATTTTTTTCAGATTTTGCAATGCATCGTTTCCCAGATGCAAAAAAATTCCCTGAGAGATTGAAAACTTGGGTCAATCTTGTTGGAGGAAGACTTGAAACATTGTCAGATATTGAATATTACAAGAAACAGGTTATTTGTGACATACATTTCTGTGAAACTTACAGAAATCGAAATAATCGGTTGAACGCATTGGCAGTTCCAACACTTCATCTGCCTGGTAAGCCTTTTAATTTTGACTCATGTTGAATTTATTTTATTAATTGTGGTGTTTAATGTTGGAGTTGGATTTGAAACCACCTTTAACTTACAGACAAGATTTATAATGCATAACCAAGAGTACTTCTTAGGTCATTGGCATCAATGTTTCCTTCACTATTTACATCATCGTATCCCATACCTGGATAAAATATAGCCTAAGTTCACCGGCAATAGTGTAGCTTCCCAACGGTGAAATATTTTTTAAATCAGTCAAGTATTTTCGGAGCCTATTCAATCCAAACAAACTATCAAATCTTTACTTTTTATAATACAGTAGGCGCTTGCTAATCCGGCACCGGCAATTTTTCCTCTATGCCGGATTGTCGGAAATGCCGGATTATCGAATTAGTATAGGAAATAAGACATCATATTTAAAATGGTAAGTTGAATTTATTATAAAAAAAATTACACGTGGCTTCACTATTGAGGTTAGGCCCGGACTGCCGAGCGAAAGAAACTACTCGAACACCGCCGGCCGCGCCGCTCAGTAGTCCGGCGTTCAGCTATGTAAAATGCCGGATTATAGAGCGGGCTGTCTGAGACCCGAAGTGCCGGACTACTGAGCGTGCCGGATTGGCGAGCGCTGGATTATCGAGCGCCTACTGTATTAGTATCAATACCATACAAATCATGTTGTGGCACATTAGCTAATAGAGTAATTGTAATAAATTTCAGGCCTAAATTTGAGTCAAATCACATCGGGACAAGCTTCAACTTCCACACAACATAATTTAGAACCTACTTTAATACAGCAGGAAAATTCAGGTAAATATTTGAAATGTTTTAAACTATATAATAATATCAATGATTTTGATTTTATATTTAACACAGTCACCATTACATTCCAGTTAAAAATTACAATAATTGCTTGATAAATAATTTTATCATCTGTTTTAATTTAATTGAAATAATATATTTTCAGAACCATCTGTGAGCCATGCTACTTCAGAACAACCATCACCATCATTACACAACCTGCTGCCTTCAACATCGCAACCTATAGCTGCAGGTAATGGCAGTGTTTATCATCTACTAATGAACAAGTTGTCTTAATTTATCTGTCCGTTTGTTCATGCATGATCACAACTTAACCATCAGTCTGATAAATAATACCTCGAGATTTACAGAAGCTTTAAAAACTTAAAATAAATTGTCAAAATATTGTGTACTAGCTATTTCCTGCAGTTTCACCCGCGTCCCGGACCAATATCTTCTCGTACCTATTTTTACAAAATAAAAGTAGCCTAAGTTATGCTTTATTACATCAGCTACCTGCCAATAAAAGTGCCCGTCAAAATCGGTCCATCCGTTTTAGAGATTAGCCAGGACAAACAGATAGACAAAAATTGTAATAAATGTTATTATGGTGTTTGTACCATATCATATGCATGTTGTAAAAAACGGTTATTTCAATATTACAAACAGACACTCCAATTTTATATAGGTGTATGTGTGTATAAAAGATTTATAGATATAGATGTATATGTCGTGGCCATATCGTACATTTGCTCATTTCATGAAATGATTGGCCATTTCACGAAATGGTCGCATTTCTTGAAATGGCCAAATTAGTTTGGCCACATCATGATGTGGCTTGACCAGATCAATGATAAGAAATCGTTTCACGATATGGCCAACTAAACGCGCGGTTTTTTCATGAAATGATCAAAATTATTTGATCATATCGTAAAATAGTTACATTAATCATTGGTAGAGGCGCTGCAAGCTCTGTGTTTATGTGATAAGATGGCGGCCGCTGGCGAAAATTTAATTATTCGCAGTTAAAAACTTCATAATTCGTTTAATAATAATATGAAGAGTCATAGCAAAGAATTTACGACGAAGAGGTTCGAGTACTATGGAAAATGTGGATATCTTATATGTATTGAAGAAAAAATGCGTCTTAAATAAAATAATTTAAGACGCATTTTTTCTTTTAGTATATATATTTATATATCCTACTATATTATTATAATTGTTTGTTTTTAAAAAGCGATCCGCGTTGTTTATCAAAGTCTAACCTAACCTAACTGTTTTCTATTGCAAAAACGATTCGCTTCTGGCATTCGCCGGCCGCTGCCGCGGCACTAACTTAAATGACATTAAACAAGTTTTTAGAATATTCTGAATTTTTTTAATATTTTATGGACTCTTTATATTTTATACGATCTGGCCAAATGTGGATGACCAAATCGTGAAAAGTTGACGATTTAACGATCTGATCAAACTATGTTGGCCATTTCATGAAATGCGACCATTTCGTGAAATGATCGATCATATCATGAAATGAGCAAATCTACGATATGGCCACGACATATATATAATAAGGGGTATGAGTGAAATAGAAATGTATAATCATATGTAATTTCAAATTTCAGATCCATCTCAAACATTTTCTTTGGTGAACAACATGATGATGGAACATAATTACAGTGCTATTAGCAGGCCTAGAAGAAAAACTGTGAAAGGTATTAATTAATTTTATTATATATCAATGGTTAATAGTCAATAATTAATATCTACAAAAATGAAATTTCACAAGATGTGGCTTTCGTGTGTGTTTTCGGCTTTTTCCTTTTCTATACATATGTTTTTAATTTTTATTCTAAAAATATAGTTGTTGGACCTATGATAAAACATTATAGATGAAAATAAAAAAGACATAAGTTTTGAATGCCTCCAATAAAGTTTGCTTATTGTAGATATTATTTATTGACTATTCACCATCGATATGAATCTTTTAATAAGAAATTTAAATTGGGTTTTTATATAACTAATCCTTAAAATGCGAAAGCCAGTTTATTGTCAGTACATTATACATACAGTGGTGGTCACATAATTAAAGACACCCCCTAATTGACCACAAAAGATTTACATTAGGAACTACAATTATCTGAAAAATGTATTTAATCTAGTATTATTTTTATTAAACCATACAAGACAATATGTTCTTTAAAATGAGGGACAAAAAATAGTTATATTCCTTGTTAGTTTCGACACTTGCTCTCTGTGGGAATGTAACACAAACTTTGTTTACGTACTTGTAGCTGGCCACTAAATTAAAGACAACAAGAAATGAGTTATAATTTTTTATAAATAAAAAGAAACAGCATTGTGCTTTTCTTCGTTTCGCCGCGTAATTTCATAAATCGTTGACACTCCATAATTTTTTTGAGTATTTTTAACTTTTAAAATTAAAATTCATACGTTTCATTGTTTTAATATCAATTATTATGGTTAAAAACAAGAGTTGCGACTCGTCCACAAGAAAAATTATTTTTAACTTCCATGATAATTAAAATGTTCCAATAATATGGTTATGAATGCTATAAAACATGTCAATGTTCCACACGACCGAAAACGTACTCAGAAAAGCAAAACCAAGTGAAACTACTCGGCCGAAAGATTCAAAAATGGTGTTGGCTAAAAAAGATCCATTTTAAGGGTCGGAACTGATACAGTTCAGAGTTGTATGGTGCAGCAGGCTTGAAGGGGGTGTCTGCAAGGACAATTAGACGGAGACTGTGTGAGGAAAACTTGCACTGAAGAGTATCTTGGAAAGTACCACTTTTGAAAAAACAAAATGTGAAGGCAAGATTTGTCTTTGCTTCAAAATACGAACACTGGACTGAACGAGAATGGAAACATGTGCTGTTTTTGCACAAAACTAAGATTAATATGATTAATTCTGTCAGAAAACAATATGTAAGACGCCATCTCATTATGGAAATGGATCCAAGATACACTAATAAGTAGTCACATGGGGGTGGAAATATCAATGTGTGGCGCTGTTTTTCTGGACTTGGTGTTAGACCTGTCAAAAAGACAGAAGGCAACATGGATAAATTCCAGTACAAGTACATATATTTTTGAGCAATCCATGCTGCCCTATGCAGAGGAAAATTTACATTTTGTTTGGACTTTTCAACACGATAATGATCCTAAGCACACAGCAAAAGTAGTGAAGTGCTTGGTAAGGAACCAACCTGTAACTGTTTTGGATTGGCCCCCCTACAGTCCGGATTTAAATCCGACCGAAAACTTATGGAATCAAGAAAGAAAGAAGTCGCGGCAAAGCGGTCATCAAACGTCGACTAACTTTGCAAAGCATTTTCGAAGAATGGAACCAAATTAGTGATGCAACTTGTACAAAATTAGTTGCTTCAATGCCCAAGAGATGTAAACCCTCATTACTGCCAAAGGACATGCAACCAAATATTGAAAAGTGTAAAAATGTTTTGTAAATACGTCAGGCATTTTGTGTTGGAAAAATAATCTCATTAAAATAATAATTTTTTATATTTCTCATAAGGGAGTCTAATGTCTTTAATTATATGACCAGACCTTTGCTAGGTTAAAACTGCTAGTAGTAAGGATGAACCGATTAAAATCTAACAAGCCAACAAGTTTTGTAGATAAAATTTAGTTTAGCATTAGACAACACATACCTGAATATTTTAAAATTATTTTACAAGTTCCAATGGCAGGGTAGAAAAAAATGTTGAGAGAAGTGTCTTGGGTAGTATAAAATGCTCTTAGTGTCTTTAATTATGTGACCACTACTGTATACAGGGCGTCCCACGGCTATGCCACATGGAGGGAAAGTACCTTAAATATTGTAGATAGAACATTTTACTGAAAGAAGACATTATTTGAAATTTAAAAACAATTTATACTGCATACATACATATTTAAATTATTAAATGGTTGGGCCGGGAATCGAACTTGTTCTACAAGAAATAATAATCATACCGATCGAAAGGCTTCATCATAAGGATTATTTTTTAGTAAGAAACATAGTGTCACAAATAAAAGGAAGACCGTGAATTTTAACATTTGATGTGAAATTTTGTTCAGAAAAGTTAAAAGCTTACATTGCCGTATTGACATACAATTGACAATCATAACTACTTATTACTAATTAATCTACTTAAATAGTATGTATCATTTAAAAAAAAAATATTCACCACATCAAGACCAAAAAATCGTCTGGGAACGAAATAATCAAAAGTCATCACTTTGTATTCAAGAAGAAGGGACTCATTTTGAGCATTTGAAAAATGGACTAATTTTGTATTAAAAATGTTAAAATTCAGGGTTTTTCTTTTATTTTTGATGCTATGTTATTTAGTAAAAAATAATCCTTGTGATAAAGCCTTTCCATCGGTAGGATGAAACTACAGGCTGATTAATTTTCTCGAGTAACAGGTTCGATTCCCGGTTCATTTATGTATTTATTTAAATATCTGTGAGTACAGTTTTAAAAGTTTTTAAATTTCAAATAATGTCTTCTTTCAGTAAAATGTTCTATCTACAATATTTAAGGTACATTCCCTCCATGTGGCATAGCCCTGGGACAACCTGTATATTATTTACTAGCTGTTCCTTGCGGTTTTACCCGCGTTACGTTAGATTTTTGGTTACTGCCTCGCTCCCGTGAGACATAGCGTGATATTATATAGCCTATGTTACTCAGGGATAATGTAGCTTTAAAATGGTGAAAGAATTTTTAAAATCGATCCAGTAGTTTTTGAGCCTAGTCATTACAATCAAACAAACAAACATAGTTTTCCTCTTTATAATATTAGTATAGATAAACATATTTTATCATACAATGTTTTGCCAAGGTAACTGCTTAAGTGGTTCGCGGCTATACTACACAATTTCTAAATTGAGCATTTTTCCACAGATCCAGCAGCTCCACTGCGCACGAAGATTAAGCAACTGCAAACTGATATTATGCGTTTGCGGAAGAAGGGGGAGTCTTTCAAGGCAAGATTAAAAAGCGCTGAAGACTATTCAAACAATACCCTGTTCAAGCATTTCGCTAATAATTTTAAGAAACCCGCACGACTCTTTTTAAGTATGCAATTGCAGGCTGCAAAAAATCCAAAAGGGCGTCGTTTCACGACGGAAGAGAAAATATTAGCGCTTTCGCTTTATAAGAAAAGCCCGAAATCGTATTTCATTGTTAAATAAATATTTTACTCTGCCATCGGCTAAATCAATGAAGCGCCTTCTGGGATCCATTAAAATAAATGCCGGGATAAATCCCATTGTTTTTGAAAAAATAAAAAAAACACTTAGCGAAAAAAAACGAAAATGATCGTTTGTGCTCATTAATGTTTACCGAAATGTCCTTGGGGCCGTTCATAAAATACGTTCGCATACAAGGGGGGGGGGAGGGGTGTTCGCGAGTGTGACAAGATGTGACAAGGGGGGACAGGGGGTCTACGGCAGCGTGACGTTCGCCTTTCATTAAAAATTTTTACTGATTTTATTCGTTCTCTCGACTTTTTTTTTTCAATTTTGTAATGATAGAAGTCATTTATTTCGTAAATATACAGATATTTAAATGTATATATATTTATTACAATAAATTGTAACTTGACATATTTATTTTTTTCAACATGAGCGCTTGTCCGATTGAATTGTCATTTTTTAGTCGTAATTAAAGTATCATACAAGCAAGACGTATTTTTCTTTATAAAATCATCATTCAGTATATCGCAATCTAAATTGAACCCTAGTGACCGAACATATGGCCTATAACGAGCCGGATAGTTTTGCGATAACGAGAACAATAGTGCATCGGCCGGCGAGCAATCCTATATAGAAAAAGTTGTTTACGAGTTACAAGTTTGCGACGCTTTGTTACAATTGATGTCAAGACAAAAGAAGTTATAATTTATTATTAAAAATCGAAGATTTTGAAGTGAATCGTTGCATTTATAAGAAGATAATATTTAAGAATATAATTAAACATAATGGCTACTACTATTACTTCCGAACAAGAAAGTTATATTAACATGTTAGAAGATTTAGCATCGAAGTTACAAAAGACACAAATTAATTTTAAAAAATCACCTAAAGTCAGATTAACGGAGGGCTATATTAAAGCACGTTTGGAGTGTATGGAAGACTATTGGAAGTTATTTAATGAAGCACATTTGCAATTATCAAAACGAACGACGAGAGATCAGCGCGGCGTGATTCCTTATTTTTTAAACGAAGAATATTATAAATACGAAGATGTGTATATCAACTTTAAAGCGGACATGATAGATTTATTGGGTGCGAATAAAAACGTGATGCAACAAGGTGAAATGGGTGTTTCAATGGTCGAACCGTATATTTCGGGGGTGAAACTTCCTCACATCGAGTTACCTACTTTCTCAGGAAGATACGATGAATTTTTATCATATCAAGATTTGTTCACTACACTTGTGCATAATAATTCGTCATTATCAAAGGTACAAAAGTTACATTATCTTAAGTTGAGTGTTACCGGTGAAGCCGCATCTTTATTGAAACATATTAATGTAACCGAAAATAATTACGAACAAGCTTGGGACACTTTAAAGAAACGTTACGGTAATAAAAGGATTATTATAAACTCCATATTTAAAAGATTTTTTGGCATACGTAAGGTAAATACACAAACATCCATACAAATTAAATTCATTTTGGACACAACTAATGAATGTTTAAATAGTCTACAAAATATGCAAATTTGTACCGATACATGGGGTCCAATTTTAATTTATATTATACTACAAAAATTAGACCAGGAGACACACAAATCATGGGAAGAATATATTTATCAACAAGAATCGGAAGAATTGCCTAGTTGGAAAGATTTAAATAAATTCCTTGAGTTAAAGTATCGCACCTTGGAAATGATAACATCGAACAGTCAACAAATCACAAATAAAGATAGATCGTTAACACAAAAATCATTCCATGCCGCTAAGAATATTAAGAATTCACAGTTAATAAGTAACAATCAGCCGATGTGTATCTTTTGTCAACAAAATCATTATATTTATCACTGCAACGAATTTTCTAAACAAACTATTGAAGACAGACATCAATTTGCGCTCAAGAATAAGCTATGTTTTAATTGTTTAGTTCCCAATCACACCGTCTCACATTGTAAACAACAAACGTCTTGCAGAATTTGTAGAAGAAGACATCATTCCCTATTACACTTAGACAAGAAGCAAGGGATTGATTACACAAGCACAACGACTCCAACAAGCGCACCAACATCAGAAGCACAAGTCACAGCGCATTACTCAAGCGAAGCACAATCTAGTAAAAGGGTTCTACTTGCTACGGCGATAGTCTACATAAAAAGCAAGTCAGGTGAACTTTACCGTTTTCGTGCACTTGTAGACCAGGGATCAGAAGCATCTTTCGTCACGTCAAGAGTTGTCGATTTACTAAACCTAAAGAAGAAAAGAGTACATGGTACAGTTTCGGGTATAGGTGAAGAAAAACAAGATTTGAAGTATAAGGTCCAATTGTCATTACACACTAAGTCGTCGCCTATTGAAGTGGAAGCTTACGTGATGAAAACAATATCATCTATTCTGCCTGCCAAGAAGATTTCACTGCAGATGGAAATAGAAACTATCAATTTAGCTGACCCTACTTACGGAACACCTGGCAGCATTGACCTTCTACTAGGTGTAGAAGTTTTTACAAGAATTATTGAAGACGGCATCATACGCCTACACAACGGTTTAGTAGCCCAAAAGACTAGTCTGGGATGGATCTTGTCTGGCCAGACTACACATGCTGACCGTAACAATACGAAAACACTAAAAAGTATGTTCATCAGAGAAGACAATGACTTACTTAAATCTTTTTGGGAAATAGACACGTTCTTATACAACAAGAAGAAGATATTTACAAAAGAAGAAGAAGAATGTGAAGATATATATACAAAAACAACCCAAAGAGATCACGAAGGAAGATATATAGTACAATTACCTTTAAAGCAAAGTTTAGAAGAAACAATTGAACGAATAGGAAATACTAAGGATACTGCAACAAAGAGGTTCAAACAATTAAAAAGAAAATTTGCTAAAGACAAATCACTAAAAGAAGAATACGCTAAGGTTATAAAAGAATATATTAGTATGGGTCACATGAAGAAGTTAGAAGATGATGATGACAAGAACACTATATACTTACCTCATCATGCTGTCATTCGACAAGACAAAGAGACTACAAAGGTCCGTGTAGTCTTCGATGCTTCAGCGAAGGGCTCCAACGGTTTTTCACTGAATGATTTAATGCGAGTAGGTCCTGTCCTACAAAGAGATCTTCGCAGTCTTATTACTTTATGGAGAATTAATAAGATTTGCTTCATTGGAGACATAACAAAGATGTACAGAATGGTTAAGATGTCTGAAGACCACTCAAAATTACAATGCATTGTTTGGAGAGACAATCCAGACGAGGTATTAAGGAGTTATAAACTTTTAACAGTGACGTTCGGAACGGCCGCAGCACCATTCCTCGCCGTCAGAACACTGAAACAATTAGCAAATGACGAAATGCTAGAATATCCTGAAGCTGCTAATGCGATTCAAACATCATTTTACGTTGATGATCTAATGGGGGGCCACGAAGATGTAGAAAAGGCAAAGAAGCTCTGTGAAGAAATAAAGGTTGTATTAAAAAGAGGAGGATTTAACATGCAAAAGTGGTCCAGTAATGCTGAAGAAGTCATACAATACATAAAAGAAGATGATAACATAATAAGGGAAAATTTAGAAATCAAACTAGATAAAATAATAAAAATATTAGGCTTAACATGGGATAGAAGAAGTGATACATTTAAAATAACTATAGACTTACCTGAATTAATACTTCCTGTGACAAAAAGGTCTATTCTCTCCGATGTTGCACGTTTGTTTGACCCTTTTGGGTGGTTATCTCCTGTAGTAATAGTGGCAAAAGTCATGATGCAAAAACTTTGGCTTTGTAACAAGGGATGGGATGATGAGTTACCCTGCGACATAATAGAAGAATGGAAATGCTATAGAGATGACTTACTTGAACTACAATCGCTTGAAGTCCCACGATGGTTTCACACAGCTCCAAGAAGTAAAGTGATGGAGATACATGGTTTCGCAGACGCTTCAACGAAATCATACGCAGCTGTCGTTTATCTTAGAGTCGTCGATGAAAGAGATGATGTCTATGTTACTATGATAGCATCTCGCACAAGAGTTGCTCCGTTGAAACAACTTACCGTACCTAGACTTGAGTTATGTGCAGCAGCGCTTTTGGCAGAAGTCATTGAAGAAATATCAAATCTACTTAAACTGGCGAACACGCAGATATACGCTTATACAGATTCAATGGTAGTTTTATCGTGGCTACAGTCTCACCCAAGTAAGTGGAAGACTTTTGTCGCTAATCGAGTGGCAGATGTTTTGAGAGTTGTGGACTGCTGCAGATGGAATCACATACGATCCGCTGAGAACCCAGCAGATATCGCGTCAAGAGGAATTAAAGCTTGCGAATTGAAAGGTGCGAACCTTTGGTGGAATGGACCAGAATGGCTGAAAGATAAAAGTAACACTAACACAACAAAAACGGATATTCCAGAAACAGATTTAGAATTGAAGAGTTTATACAACACAAAGGAAGAAGATTTTGAAATACCAATTTGGGAACGATTTTCGAGTTTATCTCGGATGAAAAGAGTTTTGTCATATTGTAGAAGATTTTTGAGACCTAAGGAAGAATGTCAGAAAGAAAGATACATACAAGTAGAAGAAATGGAAGAAGTATTAAAGATGTGTATTAAATATTATCAAAGACTTGTTTATAAAAAGGATTTGGATGATATAGAGAAGGAAGGAAAAGTTAAACCCAGAAGTACACTAGTCAAACTTTCTCCATTTTTAGATAAAAATGGGATCATGAAAGTTGGTGGAAGATTACAGAAAGCAAATATAGAGGAATCTACAAAACATCCCATAATCATACCACAGAAGGTGCATTTAGCTAAATTAATAATACAAGATGCTCATGTTAGAACGTTACACGGTGGTATACAGTTAATGATGTCATTTATACGTACCAGATTTTGGATTGTTAACCTTAAGGCTGCTGTGAGGCAATGCATTCGAACTTGCAAAACTTGCATAATTGATAAGGCGAAGATTAGAACTCAGAAAATGGGAGAACTTCCTGCTATGAGAGTCAATCAAAATAGAGCCTTTTTGAACTCAGGTGTCGACTACGCAGGCCCTATTTATTTGAAAACATCAAGAGGGCGAGGTCATCATTGCACGAAAGGCTACATCTGTTTGTTTGTTTGTATGTCGACAAGAGCAATACACCTTGAAGCCGTTACAGATTTAACTGCACAAGCATTCATTGCAGCATTTCGTAGATTCGTGGCTAGAAGGGGTCACTGTGAAAATTTATGGAGCGATAACGGCACCAATTTTGTTGGTGCCGCTAAAGAGCTTAAAGAATTATTTCATAAAGGACAGGCTAACATTACAAGTGAAGTAGCAGCTATAATGGCAAATGATGGAACTACATGGCATTTTATTCCTCCAAGGATGCCAAATTATGGGGGTTTATGGGAAGCTGGTGTACAATCAACCAAGAGACACTTGATAAGAGTAAATAGAGACACAAAACTAACATATGAAGAAATGTCTACACTATTGGCCCAAGTAGAAGCGTGTCTTAATTCTCGTCCACTTTGTCAACTAGACGAGACTATCGACACACTAACACCACTCACACCTGGACATTTTCTTATTGGCGAACCATTGATTGGTGTTCCTGACATTCATTATAAGCAGGCTGATGCTGGCTTACTCACAAGATGGCGATGTATACAAAGGATGACTCAAGATTTTTGGCACCGCTGGAGATCTGAGTATTTAAACACATTACAACAACGAAGTAAATGGTACACTAACATTCAGTCACCAAATATTGGAGATGTCGTTGTAATTAAGGAAGAGGACTTACCACCTACTAAATGGTTATTAGGTTGCATTAAAGAAGTCCATCCTGGCTCAGATGGTTTAGTACGAATAGTAACAGTAAAATGTAAGGGCAGTAAAGAGTTAAAAAGGCCTTTATCAAAGTTAGTTTTACTTCCAAATAAAATTGATTAAAAAGAATGAGTTATGTGTTTACAAGCTAAATTAATACGTATTAATTGTTATTGAAACTAAATTATTTTATATAAAAAGCATAAAGAAGATAAGAAATTGTAAACACATTAATTTAAAGTTATTTCTTTGTATTACTTTACAAAAGGATTGAAGTTCTGAGAATTGTTTAAGTATTACTTGTTTGAAGATCTAATGTATGAAGTAAGAATGTTTATTTACCTAAAGTTACTGTAAAATTTTGCATAATATTTTTGTTACTTTCTTCAATAAGATAGTTTGTAAAACACTTAATGAAAAATATTCCTGCCAAAACATAACATATATAATATTATATAGCTATGTACAATCAAGTTATTAAGTAGTTAAGGATTTATAGTTTTACAGTTATACAGTCCACTGTACTCAATCATAATTGTTAAGTTAAAGTTTTGTTATTTAAATGCTATCGTTTATTTTTGTTAATGAATTTAAGTTGAAAACAATATGTTTTGGTGGGCGGTATGTCCGATTGAATTGTCATTTTTTAGTCGTAATTAAAGTATCATACAAGCAAGACGTATTTTTCTTTATAAAATCATCATTCAGTATATCGCAATCTAAATTGAACCCTAGTGACCGAACAGCGCTAATATTTAAATTTTATTACAAAAATAAAATAATAAATTTCCTAATATCAAAATTTGTTATCAATCAAAATTTATTATGTTTAGGGGGGAGGGGTCTTAGTTTTTGTGACGATATATTTGCAGGGGGGGTCACAGAAAGTGTGACACAGCGTGACAACCGGGGGGGAGGGGGTCATAAAACGTTAATTTTAGTGTGACGTATTTTATGAACGGCCCCCTTGACTCCGCAAGTGAACTACAACTGTCAAAAAGATAGTTTCGAAGGCTTCGCGTTTAATAAACTGGGCCATTTTGCGGACCACGCGCTTGTCTTCATGATTAAAGGCGTTAAACAGAATTTCAAGCAGCCCATAGCCTATTACTTTACATCTAGGCTGAATAAGACCGAATTAAAAAATATAATAACTACGGTCATACAATATGCTCAAGACTCTGGTCTAATCATTGTGAATACAGTGTGTGATCAGAGCACCGTAAATGTTGGTGCAATCACTGAGCTTGTAACTGAAACGAAAGCTAAATATTTGAGACGTGGTAAGGAATGGCGTTACGACCATATGTCTATAGATAGAAAAAAAATTGTACCATTGTTCGATGTACCCCATTTAATAAAGGGAATAAGAAATAATTTATTAAATAAAGATTTAGTGTATACATCGAACAATGTGCAAAAAACTGTGAAATGGGAGTATTTCCAAAAACTATATGCGGCAGACAAATCTTATGGGGAATTACGCCTATTAGACAAACTCACAGAAGAACACATAAATCCCGAAAAAATTAATAAAATGAGGGTAAAAACAGCAACACAACTTTTCAGCCATAGTGTTGCTGTAGCAACTGAACATTTGTCTGCTAGAGGAGATCTCCCAGAAAGCTGTAAGCAATTAATTGATATAACGCTATTATTCGATAATTTGTTCGACAGTCTTAACGTCAGTACCTTACACGTTCCCAATGGGAAAAAATATAAAGGGCCTATAAAAAGGCACTCGCCTCACCACGAGCTGTGGATAAAAGCAAAAATTATTTTAAAAACAATCAAATTTACTTACATAAAATCGACCGGAAACAAATCTCGATTGATCGAAACAAACATACCATCTATGACAAATTTGATTAAAACTATTGAAGGTATGGAGGCTATTTGGAATATTGTATCCCAAAGATACGGTTTTGATGCACTTTTAACAAGAAATTTTAATCAGGATCCGGTCGAAAATTTCTTTGGGAATATCAGAAGCTACGGGGCGAGAAATAATGCACCTAATTCGGTAGCTTTTGAAGGTGCTTTTAAGGCACTACTGTTAAATAATTATAGTTCCCCTCATTCAGGCAGAGCAAACTGCGAGGAAGACTAACAAATGTCTTCAAACATTAGAGTTTTTTTTAACAGAAAAGTCAACGCCCCATGCTTTTGATGCTCCCAAAGAAAACGAGGCCATCGAGTATAATGAAAATGTTTTAAATGTTAGTAGAGAAAGTGATGCAGACCAAAGAAATTATGTATGTTATGTGGCTGGGTCCTGTCGAAATGTTTAAAAAATATTGTAAAAAATTGTAAAAACTGCAGACAAAACCTTATAGATCATGGGGACAATCATGGTAGAAATAAATTCATTAGAGCCAAAGAATACGCTAACAAGAAATGGTTATGTTACCCAAGTGAAGAGTTAGAAAATAGCTTTCATGATCTTCAAAATATAGCAACAGGATATTTAAAAAATAATGTACCGAAACAGAACATTAAAAGAAATATCAAATTGTTAGCAGATGTGATGGTTGAATATCCTTTTAACTGCACCACGCATATTGAAAAATTAAAAGAATATTTTATAAACGTTACTCTTAAGGTGATTGCTACGATCTGTTCCCAGCCAATGTCCCGCTAGATGGCGCTGAATTCTACATTTCTAGTTTATTTGAGTTTTTGCGTAATTGGAAAAGATTAAGGTCGTAGGAATAGTCATGGCGGTTACTGAATATTATATTTTATTGAAATATGTCATATCATTGCCTTAAAATCCACCCAATTCGGTAAAAAAATGCATTATAACATCTGTCATTGCATACAGGGTCGTTTACACACACAGACGTATACAAAAATGATAAAGATTTAAGTCTAGATGGCGTGAATGTAAAACAAGTAGGATTGTTATAAAAATAAAAGTTATATTTGTTGGCGTAAACTATTTTGTTGTAATTTTGGGAAATAAATAATGTCAAAATTGATTACAATAAAACGCAGTTTTATTTTATTACATTACACTATTGTTTTTTTTTATCAAAACATGTATTTGAAGTAGCATATACCTATGATATAATATTATGCTAAGAATAATTATTCATACAACAACAAATCTAAAACACTATTTACTATGGAAAAAAACCAGGAAGGTGAAAAAGATATTTACGATTTCGACGCACTCGACTTTTAGTAAAATAAAGTAGGTAAAAATTAAACAATGGTAATGTAAATTCTAAACAAACTACTACCAAAATACAATTAGAACAAAAATCATTTGACTTGTTTATTTCACCCAGAGGCCAGAGGCGGCTCGTGACAAAATTGTATAGGTGTTCACTTGAAATAAAACAACGAAAATACAATAGCGTTCGGGATGATTTATTACAAAAAAATGAGCACCACATTTTATAAATGTCTATAACACTAAAAATTACAAAGTACAGGCTATTTCAAAACGAATTCAATGACTAGGTATCAATAATTAGTAAATCACCGAATTTGCATTTGCGAGCGTAGGTATCCATAGTGTTTGTCACTGACGGTCACTGACCTCTATAACTTATAGTTATAGAGGTCAGTGGTGTTTGTTGTGTAAACATGTATGTATTTGAGTAGTTAGTAGCATATTATATTCTGAATTTCTGATCCATGCCTATTCACTCAAAACTAATAACACTAATGATTTGTAACAGTAAATTATTTCAATAGGTAGGTATTTGAACATTTCCCAACAAGACGTAAGAATAATTATTCGTAGGTATACAAGATACAATAACAAATCTAATACACTATTTATTATTTTATTATTTACTAGCGGTCCGCCCCGGCTTCGCCCGTGGTACATGTTTACGTTTTCTCTCCATAAGAAGTAATAGCTAGAGAGCTAGCGCAAAGCTACCTGTATGTATTTGACCAGACCTGGATTTTTGTGTGTTGATTCCCCTATACCTACTATACATGAGATGAGGAGTCACTAAGCCCAGAGTGGTGGACGGGGCGCGCGCTTAGACCTAAGACAGGTGGAAATTTTTGGCGAACTTTGAAACCATTTGACCACGTCTGCCATTTTGATATTTGAAAATAGATTATTATTACTATCGGAAAATAACAATGGCAGACCATTATCACGCGGATAACATTCTGGCAGACACTTATGAAAGTGCTGAAAAAAATACAATTTTGAAAGTATTTGACCAGATCTGCCATTCATATATTTTATTTATTAGGGTCTTAAAAACTTATTTTCGAAACGGCAGACATTTTCATTGCGTACAGACTTCAGCAGACAACAAAACTTTACAGACTTCAGCAGTCAACAAGACTTAGCTTCTACATGGTCAGATGTATATATGTATTACCACAGACTAATAATAATATACTACGTATACAAGTATTACGTTCCCTGACCTTACATCAATGATTTACTTTATTAATGTTTTTATGGTCATTTACATTTAATTTTGAAAACTATGGAATAAAATTTATAAATTTGATGATACAAAACTAAATATACATTTGTAAAGAATCTCAAATATAAAGTTGTGTTGCAAATAACAAATCATCATTTAAATATTTAGTTTATTTCTTTATTTAAGAAACAATTAACAATTACAAAACAACATAAAAAAACACGCATGCATTTATTGAAATGTTCATTCATCATCACTATCGTATGGCGTTGTGTGACTCGTCTTCATAATCCATTGAATCGGATTCTGTAAAAGTAAAACGTAAATTATATAATAAAAGAAATGAGTAAAGTCAAAAATAATTATTAAAGAGTTAATCATTATAAACTTACCTAGTAAGGCAATGCCTTTGATGTCGCACGATGCCGCCGCGCCGCCAGTGTAGGTACTTCTGCTGCTACATGAAAATATGCTAGGGTTGCAACAAATGGGAAATAAAACAATTGTGATTATTACTATTATGATGTAATCATTTATTCATATGTACATTCAAAACAATTGCGATTATTAAATCTGATGTAATTATTTTTTCATAAATATATAATTATTATTAATTACATAATATATTGCACTGTGAAATATTTACGTATCACTTTATTTTTGATGTTCTTAATTGTCTTTTATAAAATTTAAGTGACGCATTCGCATTGGGATCAACAATCCGATAAGAAAAGAATGGAGACAACATATACATAGCTTTGATTTCAATTCTACAGATACAAAATATACAATCTATCTAAAATGATACAACGGATGTTTCCTGCGTTTTCTCGTCAAAATACCGAAACAACGTAATTATTGTATAGTAGTTGGGCGTGAAAGTAAAAAAACAAATGAAAAGTGTTTTCCATATGATTATTGCACGCCTCATAAGCGAAGCGTTGAGGTGGGTACTACTGTCACTTCGCGCAAAACATCTGATTTTTCAAACTTAAAATGTCTTTATGTATCATACATTGCACTTGTAAGATAATACATACACACACATATTAAGAAAAAACACTATTTTTAACGTTCATGATATTTTTGATGTCATTTTTGTTATTTAAACTAGTTAAAAAACAGTTTAAAAAAGTTCTGTCTTGGACGTCCGTGTGTCTGTATGTGCGGATCCTTTTTCTTGTTAACACGATAGCGACCGAAATACTTTACTAATCGAGTCTTTTTTTTTCTCTTACGCTTGAGTATGCTCAGGAATAGAACCCTTTCATTTTTCAGGGTCTGATTCGATGTGGTTTAATTGTTATTAAATAAACAAAAATAATAATTAATAAATATTTATTAAAAAAAAATTATGAGGCGTGCACTTTTGGATTTTCCAAATTATTTATTAAATTTACGCGATTAAGAATAATTTCAACGATACAATTTAGTAACCGAGAATTCAGAGGATTAAAGAAAATACCTGCCTGATCATTTTATCAAACTCTAAAAGAATTATGGTTATTTCGC
Source organism: Colias behrii (assembly GCA_029959065.1). Classification (NCBI taxonomy): domain Eukaryota; kingdom Metazoa; phylum Arthropoda; class Insecta; order Lepidoptera; family Pieridae; genus Colias; species Colias behrii. Next base: position 192,801 of record JARWMC010000034.1, read on the forward strand.
ATCACTCGGTTTATTAGTTTGGTAATAATTATTAAAGGTAGTTACAACCCTAGCCATTGAGTCGAACGGTAGGCAACACAATATCGACTTTGTGCGGGTACATATGGTACATTTCTTCTTGCTGTGAAGCGTAATTATTATTATTAAGATTTTTTAGGCTATTTTGAATCAGCTGTTCTAATTTAATTCTAGAAATTTATTAAAACGTGATTTTTTTAAAAGTATATTATGAGTTTATAAATACCTCAACCAATAGTTATTGTGTCCTATCCTCATTTCTTTATATCTTGGTAGTTAACTAAAGTGTTAAATTTACATAACCTCAACAACAACATTTACACTGCCACTGCACTAAAACTAATATGGAATCCATCACACAGTCTATTGATCAGATGTTTGAAGTGTTTAACCACAGAATGGATGAGTTCCAAAAGGATCTCCAGACAATTTCAACAGCCCCAATGGGTAGCCCGTCTTCTAAATTAGCGTCTGACTTTACAGTCTTTCGCACATTTGTCTTGACATCACTACAGTGTCTACAGTCTGAGGTTATCCTCCTGAGTAACAAAACAAAAGTACCTACGACGGACGACCACGCTTCGAGTTGCCAAACACACAGCCAAACAACAATAATGAGTAATAAATTGTTTACAAAAAAAACAAGTTTTCCATTTTTCTGTATGAGTAGACAGAACTTCAAAACGCCACCTGCTACGGTTTATATTATGAACGATGGTTATAAAAATAAAAGTTATATTTGTTGGTGTAAACTATTTTATTGATCAATAATTTTGGAATTTAAAACTGTCAACATTGATTACAATAAAACGCAGTTTTATTTTATTACACTATTGTTTTTTTATCAAAACATGTATTTGAAGTACCATATAATATTATGCTGATCCAAGCATTTTCACTCAAAACTAATATCACTAATGATTTGTAAAAGTAAATTATTTCAATATACATTTCATAACCAACAAGTAAGAATAATTATTATTATTCCTACCTACAACAACAAACCTAAAACACTATTTACTATGGGAAAATAACCAGGAAGGTGAAAAACATTATATTACCTATTATTTACGATTTCGACGCACTCGACTTTTAGTAAAATATAGTAGGTAAACATAATATTATGGTTTTGATTTTTGCTACTAGTATAAGAAAACTGCGTGTTCAAACTAGGTACTTGTTTGTCTGTCTGAAAATTCGGAAGTACTTTGGTAGTTTACCGATTTATAATAATATTGTATATATCGTTGTTTAAAAAATATTCAAACACAATAAAATATGATATACTGATTTATCACTGGTTTCAGTGATGAACTGATGAGTCAATGTTAGCCACTATACTTTCGTCATACGTGTGTATGATTGATGTGATTTGCAACGTGGTGATATTTCAGAAAAATCACGGGTCAAATTGTCCCACCGAAAATATAACTGCGTTATAAGAATAACTATACCTACGATAAATTATACATAATACAATATAGTCTCAAATGCATACTAGTGAAATATTTTATTTGAATCAATAAAATAAAAAAAAAATAAAAAATAATAATAATACAAAAATAAATTCACAACACAAGAAAATCCGCGCGCAAATCATAGCGCGTGACAATGAAATCAAGAACTTTCGAGCCGACGCGACGCGGACGACGAAGGAGCCTAACAAAAGTACCTACAATCATAGGCGGCTCGTGACAAAATTGTATGGCCGTGTTCACTTGAAATAAAACAACGAAAATAGGTACCTACAATAGCGTTAGCAGTACAAAAAAAATGAGCACCACATTATAAATGTCTATTTATACACTAAAAATTATAGAGTATTTCAAAACGAATTCAATTATTATTTAGCAATAATTAGAAAATCCCCGAATTTGCATTCGTGATCGTATTCATAGTGTTTGTCTACACTAATATTATAAAGAGGAAAACTTTGTTTGTTTGTTTGATTGTAATGAATAGGCTCATAAACTACTGGACATTTTACCAATGTTTGCAAGTTTGTGATTACTTTGATAGTTTACCGATTTATAATAATTGTATACTTATATCATTGTTTAAAAATATTCAAACACAATATGATATAGGTACTGATTTATCACTGGTTTCAGTGATGAACTGATGAGTCAATGTTAGCCACAATACTAATCACTTTCGTCATACATGTGTATGAACTATGATTGATGTGATTTGCAATGTGGTGAAATTTCATAAAAATCACGGGCCAATTTTTTGTTTTGAATCCCACCGAAAATACATATATTACTAATTGCGTTATTAGAATAATTAATTACTATACCCACGATCAATTATTACAATTTACAATATAGTCTCAAATGCATACTAGAGAAACATTGCAATTTGAATCAATTAAAATGCATAGCATACAAAAATAAATTCACAACACAAGAAATTCCGCGCGCAAATCATAGCGCGTGTCAATGAAATCAAGAATGTAATTTTATATCAAGCCGACGACGACGCCGAACTAAAGTACCTACAGTACCATTTACCTTCAGTGTACAATACAGTTTACAGACCTACGACGGACGAACAATAATGAGTAATAAATTGTTTACAAAAAAAAACATAGTTTCTAAGGTCATTAGTTTTATTTTATTTTATTGTTATTTTCTTTGAACGATTGGAAATGAAATTACTCAATTTTTACACAGAACTTTGATTTATTAGAATTATGCTCATTATGTATAAGATAACGAACGCGAATGCACGACATCTAGCGCGTCAATGTCTAAACATCGCCTTTCGTTTAGACATTGACGCGCTAGATCTGTAATAAGTATATAGTCTATGCGCTAGATGTCGTGCTTTATGTCGTGTTTCGCTTGGCAAAAGTCACGCACACTACTGTAGAAGTGTCAAATTTTTCCGGTATTTTACTGTTGTTTTTCTAAGTAAATATTGTAAATTATTGATTAAAAAGGTCGAACGCGCACACATTTCATTATAGAGAAGTGATAAAATGATTAGTTTTAAAGAAATAGTGTCTGTGTTAAGTGTTTAGAGGTAATCAAAAATGTATGGAGGGACGGTCGGAACATCCACCTTAATGTTTTATTATATAGCTGGTGTAGATCGATCAATCGAATTTTGTCCGGAAAGGTAAATTATGTAGGTGACGATGAAACTAAAATAGCTGCTCAAAAATATTATGACAAACATAAACATTATAAAAATAAAAAGTAATGTGTTAACACTGCCTTTTATTTGTATAAACCTTTTTAACTCCCGATTTATAAAACTCTATGTTGTAAGTAACGAAATGAAATAACTTTGCACTTCAAAACAACTGAATGCTCCTTACAGAAAATAAAGTGCAGAATTAATTTCATTTCGTTATTTATAACATAGAACTTACAATAAAAAATATTTTGAAGCGGCCATATTGCCGCCGCCGTAGTTTGGAAACAAGTTTCAGATAGCGTTGACTGTCAAACAGTCTGCCCAAAAATGCTCAAAGAGGGCTCTCTTTAGCCTATAATATATTATTATACTCTTTGATGCAATAGCTTTACCGCGGCAGTCCCCGAGTGCCACACGTCGTTTTTATTGCAATATGATAAAATAAGAATTTTCTCTTAGTTAAATATTTTGAAAACCATATTTATTACAATGATAAAAATACGTGGAATTATTTTTGAGTACATACATATTATAATTTTTTCCTCTTACAGATTGGCCGACGTTATTATCTCGACTTCGGTGTGCTTTCCGGCTTCATTTGCTTTTTATTGGGACTACTCGGCCTTCGGTCGAGAAGAAATCAGTTATTGCCCAATAGAAATTATATTTCGGGTAAGTTTTAAGTGTTAAAAATCGTATAAAATTATAATTTTAAACAGTTCACAACGAGCGACACATTCTTGAGTTCCTTTTTCTAAATTTAATTTTAAAAATGGAAGCTGGAATCATTTAGTAGGTACCTAACTAAAACTTATTTTCAAAATAAAATTTACTCAAAACAATGTATTGAACAATTTACAAAAGATCCTTGCTATGTATAATATAATTAATGTACTTACTGGCATTGTTTTACATTGATTGGAAAAATCGATGAAACATCGAAAAATTAAAAAGACAAGTCGATTTCTCACGAGATAGAAAAATATTACTTACTTACTTATACTTACAAAAGTAATATAACGGTTTTACATTACAATAAAACCGATATTATGTGCCGAAAAGGAAAACATCCAGCATTGTTATGAAGAAGCAGTGTATACTCAACCATAGATACGGAATGATTTCCATAGACTACATACAACCTCTAGTTCCAATTTATTCCGCTAGACGTCGTCGCTGTCACCAGCAAGGTGATGGGGGGACCAAATTCATTTTTCGAATCATAGTCTTCACCAGGAAGGACTTCCTGCAATGCTGTATGTTTTCCTTTTCGGCACATAATATCGGTTTTATTGTAATGTAAAACCGTTATATTAATGTGCCTCTGGAAAACATACAGCATTGTTATGAAGACGTGTTTGTTATCTGCTGGTGAAATAAAAAGACACAACGCTATGATGAATATAAATATAAAATAAAACTCCTACTTATGTTCTTATTTTTATTTTCTAACATTCAAACAATATATAGTATTTTAAATGTTTTCTTACTTGTAATCACTAAATCATGTCACATAAATATGCACAATATTTTAAGTTTAGATTAAATTCAAATAATATACTATTTTATGTAGCCTTTAACTTTGAATCAATATACAATCAATATAACGTTACAATATTCTACAAAAATATACACAATTTATTTGTTTATTAATTTTCATTGAATCTATATTCTATGATAATGTAAAAGTATTAAAAATCAAATTTCGATTATTTTCATTAGATAGTTCAATTTCACGACAATAATGTTTAAAAAATGTATTGGAGGATTTCCAATTTCCTCGTGATAATATTTCGTCTATAGGCTGATTCTCCAGCCATCCTAATGATGCTACCGCCGATCTACAGCTGCCTGGAGAAGCATTTATTCCGCTGTCTCTGAGTACAGAGCGTACCCAATTCCCAATGACTGTACGGGAAGCAGCTTTAGTTTTATTACCGAATGTTATGAATAGGTTTTTTAAATTATTAGCTTCACTACGTTTTGAATAACTCTTTTGTATTAAAAGCCGTACAAGAGTAACTGGACAGATGTTTTTATCCGGATGTTTCGCAAGTTTCCAAGCTGATTGACGAGAACTATGAGTATCTGTTTTTGAACCAAAAGCTGGTATTAGGTAGATGTTTTCACCATTATCAAAGAAACTGTTATCCGATATATTTAACAACGTAAGGTCATGAACCCGTCGGCCCGAAGCCAGTAATAATATCGTAGCTGTTCTACGAGAAATATCAAATAGGGTATCCTTTAGCGGGTTAGACGAGAGCCATTCGAGAACAGTTCTCGGATCCCATGTAATCAACGGTCTAACAGCCTTAGGATTACAGGCACCAATTGCTTTAAGGGTATGTTTAATAATAAAATTTGAAAATGACTCTTTTTCTATATGAGGACCGCAGAATGTTAAAATAGCTGATTTATGGACCAATATCGTGCTGTATGATAAATTCTCTTTGACGTTAAGATGTATTAAAAAACGGGCGATATCCGCTGGCTTTGGACATTTTGGATTTACTGAACAATTGACACACCAGGATAGCCATCTTCTGAGGGCTGGCGTATATGTTGATAATGTGGAAACTCGCCAGCTTTTCTTTAACAGGCTCTTTTCCTGCTCAGACCAATCTTTTATTAGTTCGCCCCACCCCCAATCCTCCAAACTTTCAGGGTTAATGTCTGCACTTGTGGTGGGGGTAACAGTGTTGTTACATCTATCAGCACTTCTGGCAGGTTCCTGATCTGGTACGGATGATCCAGGGCTCTGGCCTTCAGGTCCTGGAGCCAGAACGCCTTCGGCCATTCTGGAACCACTACAAGATACGTTCCCGTTGCACTGTTTAGATGTGCTAGCACCCGTGGTATGAGGCTTGGCGGTGGGAATACCCATGCTAGCTGATACTTCCATGGCCTGCTGAAGGCATCTATATAACTTGCTGATAGATCTCTGCAGTCTATCGACACGTATTCCTGTACTACTGCAGACTTTTTTGTGGCAAACAGGTCGATTTGGGGTTGTCCCCACTTCTGGAACACTTTCGCTGTCGCTCTTGGTAATAGATGCCACTCTGCTGGACGTTTTCCTCGTGATAGCCTGTCCGCTATTATATTGTACCGTCCCGGTAGGTAATATGCGCTCACCGTTATCTTGTAGCGGTCCACTATTTGTAACAACTTGGAAGTTAGTGTTAACAAGGCTATCGATCTCGTCCCCCCTTCTTTCCGAATATAAGCAATCAGTGTCCTGTTGTCCGACTGAATTAGAACGTGTGCATTGCGCAACAGTTCTACATTCTTTTCTATAGCCGTTACTACTGCGTATAGCTCTTTTTTGTTGCAATGCCAACTTCTTTGACGGACTGACCAGACTCCTGACATAGTCTTCCCATTCAATTGGGCTCCCCAACCAAAGTCCGAAGCGTCCGTCGCCAGGAAATGGGTGGCAGGTTTTTTGTGTATTGGCATGCTGTGCCGGGTAGCTCCGCGCCACCACGTCATCTCTTGTGCCACAATAGCTGGGACTGGCAGTTTCTGTCGCGATCTCTTCTTGTTGAAGCGTCGCAGAAAGATCTGCATTCTGCGACAATGTAATCGGCCCCGCGGGATAACGAAATTTGCAAAATTCAGTTGACCCAAAAGGCATTGTAGTTCTCGAAGATTTACCTGTTGTATCTTCAGAACCTGAGCTATGGCGTTGTCTAACTTGTCCCTCCTTTTCTCTGGTAGTGACATAACATTTTTTGCAGTCTGCCATCGTATGCCTAAATATTCCAAGTCTTGAGTGGGGGTCAAAACCGATTTTTGGTAGTTTATCTGCCATCCCAGATATTCCAAGTGCCGCACGGCTTCCGCAGCCTGACGACATAACTTGGACTGGTCCTGATTGACCAGAAGGAAGTCGTCCAGATACACTAGAACTCGACAACCTTTTGCACGCAAGGTCTCCGCGACCCAACATGTTACTGAAGAGAAAAGGTACGGTGCTGACGCTAGGCCAAAGGGTAGGCACGTCATTTCGTAAAGTTGGAGCTGGTAACTTATTCTCATAAAAGGCCGGTGAGACTTGGCGCAGGCCAGGTGAAAATAGGCGGACGAGATGTCTAGCTTTATCATCCAGTCCCCAGGCTGGAGAAACTCGGGAACCGTGGAGTGCGAAATGAGGCGAAAGTGCTTTGCCTTTATAAATTTGTTCAGCTCCCGCAGGTCGAATATCGGACGCATAGTGCCGTCGCTTTTCTTCCTCAGAAAAAGCTTTGAAATAAAACTGGGAGTTCTTTTGGTGACGATCTGCAGTACACCTTGATCCAGAAGCTCCTGTATTGATTGAGACATTGCAGGGGACGGGGTTGTTGAATACTGTTCATGTTTCATAATTTCCTTTGTTTCATAATTTCCTTTGTTCATAATTTCCTTTGTTGGCCTTATTAATGGCGGTTTTTTTACCAGGGGCAATCGAAAGTGTGTTATTGCCGAAATTATAAACTTGTTCGCGCCCAAAGCTTGCCAACGGCTCTTGAAAGCTTTTAAACAACCCCCCCTGAAGTGTGTCGGATAGTCACTTCCTCTCTTCTTTGTTTCGAAAGGAATTATTTTTAGTTTGTTTAAAATTATTTGTTTTTTTAAAAGTACTTTGCGAATTTTTATATGTATCTGGAGTAACGTTTTTGCTCGAACGGTATTGAGCCTTGGAAGTAGAAGGTAACGAATTCTTGTACTTCTTTTTAAGTGGTTCCGTTTTTTTATAAATTTGTGATTGTGAGGGTAGTAACCAAAAGTGAGGACCGCCTAGCGATTGTATAAACGTTAAGAGTTTGGTCTTATTAAATAAATGTTCTTCGCTCGGAGGGATATTCCTAAGCGCGCTTTGAATATTTTTATCCCTAATTCCATCTAATAATCTTTTTCTCCTAATTTCGATACACTCCGCTCTTTTACCGCACACAATTTGTAATGTTTGTTCCGATAGCTTATATGACGGAGATGTAGTACCAAACGCGTCAGAAATTTTTTTAAAAAGATTATCTGGATTAAGTTCTGATTGAGAATTGTGGGCCCAATTAATGAGCTCCTGTAAGCCCGATTGTAATAGTTCCCTTTGCTGTAATAATGCATTTGTAATCGCGGCCATAATTTCTTCGGTTGATGATAAGAAATCTTTACCCTTGTTTAAAGAACACATTTCGTCATTAATTTTTAAACTACAAAAACCTGGCGCGGCTAGCATGTCCGTTAATGCTTTGGAATAGCGAATATGAGGCCACGTTGGCGAATTAAATTGTTGAAGCTCGATTAATTGACGTAATAATTTTTCATTCGCGGGCTTAAGAACTTTTTTCTCGTCAAAAACCGTTTTACATACGCCTAAATCTATTGATTTGTTTGCACTCGTTGATGGATTCGACAAAAATTCGATATTTTCGGTTGCGGGTACTTCAACATTATTATCAGACTCAATTATATTTTGAGCACTTTGTTGCTGCATTAAATAATTTGTAAGAAAACTGACCTGGGCATATAGTACGTCGATCCGAGGATCGGCGGTTACCTCAGTACTCGTTTTTTGTTTCTTGGTCGTCGGCACGTCGACCTCCGGGTCCGAGTCGCTGTCACTCGAACTTGAAGTACATTTCTTCCGTTTGTTGTCGCTCCGGCTCGCTGACGAGGGCGAAGCAGCAGAACGATGGTCTTCTGAGCCCGTCGGGGCCCCAGAAGGCGCCTCGAAGTCGTTGTTAGGTGGCGAATTCATTACGAACAGTAACGGTTGACTTTGAAAAATTATTAAATTATTCACACACTAGCACTTTTGAACACTTGTACACTAGTAATGCTTATTGAAACGACCGCCTATGGCGAGAGTACACAACGCTATGATTCGAAAAATGAATTTGGTCCCCCCATCACCTTGCTGGTGACAGCGACGACGTCTAGCGGAATAAATTGGAACTAGAGGTTGTATGTAGTCTATGGAAATCATTCCGTATCTATGGTTGAGTATACACTGCTTCTTCATAACAATGCTGTATGTTTTCCAGAGGCACATTAATAAATAATTATTGGCTTTCACTACTTACATTGTATGTTGGTTTATTAAATTCACATGCCGCCCGTATAATACAACGAAACCACTAAATTTAATTAGGTATAAACAAAAACAAATTTTAAAATCGTTCGTGTGCCAAGATGCGGGCGGTTAATTTTTGTTTTCGTTTTTTTTTTTTTATTGCAAGGGGCTCTGGCATTTCGTTAATATTCAAACTGTCAAGTGTCAACATATGTACATTTTAATGTTATTTTTTTTAAAGTGAAACTTTTATTACATCGTCTCAAACTTTTTGGTCTGTGTAGCGCATGTCGCGTGACGGTCGGCTGCCGAGTAGGTATAAAGCAGTGTTCGGAACCGTACGATAATTATCGTACAAATACGATAATTTTTAGTTAAATGTCTATAGTGTGAAAAAAAGTTTCACTTTTACCGTGGTTTCATAAAACCACACAACATTTTTATTTTATGGCAAAGAAATCTCATTTATTTTTGTTTATATTATTTAATTATAATTTTTTACAGGTTACATCGTGCTTTCAACGTTTTCATTGCTGAGTGCGTTCGGCTTGCTGATTCTACTTTCCATACAACCCCTGCCTGGTACAGCGCTCAATGACATAACTTCGGGAGCTGTGTGTAGCATTACCGTCAAATTGGCCAACATTGCCCACAAGGGTATCTTTGCCCAAAGATCAATTCATAAGAAAATTTTTAAATTGTAAAAATACCTTTATAATTTGGCAACATTAATAGTATTTGGTGTAAAATAGGTTATAATATGTATGACAACACTGCCTATTGTGTGTGTCGCTAACTTAAATCAGCAACTTGTTGTAACTCGTCGAATATCATATTGTGTGATTTTGCGGGTGGTGAAAAAATGGTGAAAATTCAAGTGATAGTTTGGGCATGATGGCTAAAACACAGGTAATTATTACTCATAATATGTTATAAAATAATGTTTGAAGAGTGTTTTAATGCTATTATTACCACTGAAGGATGTTTTAAACAAAAGTTACAATGGTGGGCAAAATTACCCAATAATGTAGGGATCTATATTTGACAACATTGCCCACCATCAAAAAAAGCTTAGGGTTGGCACACTTCATATTACCACATAATTTGATACTTAAAAATATTACTTCTATTCGGTTAATTTCGGAAAAATAAGCTTTATTTGGTCTCCCGGAAAGAACAATGGTAAATAAAGTTAAATTGCTGAATTTTAAGCACAACTGAAATGTAAAAATATGTTTATTTTTATTAAATAGTCACTGAACAATATTCTGTTTTGCTTTTTTTATCTTTTTATTGCTTACAACATAATCCTACTACGAAATATTTGCAGTAAAAGAAATCGGAAGTCATGCTCATTTTACTGAGATGTACCAACCCTAGGCTTTTTGGAAAGCGAAATGCGATTTGTATGAAAAATAGAAAAACACCTGGGTTACTTTGCCCAGCCGAATAAAGTCCGAATAAAGTCGGGAACCTTTCATGATACTGCTTTGATTTTAAAGTAAACGACATCTTTATCAACATTTTTGAATTGGACTTTAATATAATCTGGCTAGAGGTCATATTTACGTCAAAATTCGACGTGGGCAATGTTGGCAACAAGTGCAGATAACTTTACCCGCCCTCAAAAACAGACAAAAAATTAATAAAATGTTGAAGAATAATGAAATTTTCTACAGCAATATATCACACGATGCACACGATATAAGAAAAACATAATATGCTAACAGAAAATACTAACGTTGCCATAGAATTTTTTTGCGGAAATTGAAATTATTCATAAAAAGCGGGCAATTATGGCCAATATGACTGTAGTGTATTATCTTTATGCTTGGCTACTGTGGGAATATTAGCCTCATATTGTTGTGCTAGAGATCCACCAGATAATAGAGTAGGTGTAGGAACGGCGAGATGGTACTAAAATATGAAATTTCGCGGCAAATTTTTGAGTGTGGACACAGCTTTTAATATGAATTTACAAATACAAAAAAATTTTTATCCTAGATGATGATGCTTAGAAGTTGGCTTTGAAGGGGAAATAAATTGTTATATAACTATAATCTTTTCAAATTTCATTACTTTACAACAACAATAATATAGTATGGCATAACATATTAGATAAATGGAAATAATTTATAATAATAAAATATAGACAGTATTGTAACATCGGGTAGCATGTTTGAGCTGTACAGCATTATTTAAAAATATTTCATTGTAATAAGTAATACTTTTTATAATCTTAGACCAAAAAATTATTTGTTATACCAAAAACTGTAATAATATTATATTGTGTACCTAGTTACTATAAGTTACAAGTTAGATATTTTGTGGATTTTAAATTATAATATAGTTACTTTACTTAGGTAAGAAAAAAAAAGTTTAGGTACCTAGTTACTTGTTTGTAAGTAGTTTTACGATTTAGTCAATAATTTTTTATTTATGTCGAATTACTGTTGAAATTGGAACGTTTTGCAAGTAAATGCAAAATAATATTGATACCTGTCTGCTAAGATTAATTAATAAGTTTAAATCTCACGTCTGTATTCAATCACTGTAAATGTTTTATTTATGTAGATGTATTTCTATGTCGAAATAAATGAAAAAATTTCCTACTGTAGCGGTCGTATAGTATAGTCGTATATACAGTATACTTATTCACTTTATTTATGGAATTGTTAATAAAAGTTTATAAAATTATTCTTGTATTTTATTTCAAAATACCTTTTCGTTCATCATAATATACAATTACCCCGTGTACACAATGGCAATGGCCTGCAATGGGTCAGCATGGGCCATTGTGTACTGGGGGCTTAAAAATAAATCAATCTTGGAGTTTAGTCATATCATTATTTTCGTATAACTTGGTCACGCCAAAAATAATTTCTATTGCAAAATTATAGAGGCCGCTGTGTTTATAATATGATGTTTTAAGGTGAATGCACAGAGTACATTATTATAACTGAGTATAGAGTCTTCAGTCGGGATCTCCTACTAGCGACATCTATTACGCAATGTTCGAACTACTACTCATTACCTAGAGCGCTCCCCACCCCAGGCTTTTCTTTTCAATTTCTAGTTTTGTAATTTTATTCGATTTCTGGGGGTTTAATCCAATTAAAACACACAAATGAGATAAATATCATTTATTTCCTCTTATTTTATTGCAATAATTAAAAGCTTCTACTTGAATGGAGTCTTCAGAATCGAAGTGTTTATTGATACCGCTTAATAGTTTATTTGTGGCCTTACACCAACTGAATGTAAAAAATCTGCACGTAATTTTCACTTCTTCACGCATTTTGGCACACAACACTTTTTTTCTGCCGCCATTGTAGCAAATCGGAGTCCATGAAATGTAGCCGGGTTCGGATAAAAAACAGAGTTGTCGGAGTCCAAAACAGAGCACAGGTCAAATAAATGTAACAGAGGCACCAAAGTCCTTAAAACAAAGCCAAATCGTCGTGAGAAAAACCAAAATAACGCGAAAACCACCATAAAAAGAATAGTTAATATAAACACAATATAAACTTTTTGATTTTTGAACATGACATTGAGACATTGACATATGACATTTGACACATGTAATTTTTTTGATGAGACATGTTGACGTTCCGTTCCAACAAGTATGCGCAAAATTTATTTTATATTATTTACACATCCCGAAGACTTATTGTGCTTATAAGACTAAAATTCATATAAAATAAGTGATATCTTTACGTTTATAATATTAAGTATTAAACAAAGATCATACAAGAGAGAAATTCTTACAAATTGTCAAGTAACCTCTAAATACTAAAGTAGAACGAAGCGTTATAAAATTGCAATTTTCGGTTAAATACTAATTAGATATTTCCAACTTTTGTATGCAATAGTTTGCTTTTAAAATATTATTTACATTATTTGAGTTCATTATTAAAAATTAATTTATTACTATTATATGTATTTATCATTTTGTTCAAAATGCATTACAGGTGGTGCCATCTTATAGCGAATGTTCGAACTATTCCGTGTTCACGATTTTGTACTGAAGTTAAAATGTACTGAGTGAAACGACCCTGGGTGAATGCTACGGTCTGTTCCCAGCCAATGTCCCGCTAGATGGCGCTGAATTCTACATTTCTAGTTTATTTGAGTTTTTGCGTAATTGGAAAACCTTTAAAAGTCGTAGGAATAGTCATGGTGGTTACTGAATATTATATTTTATTGAAATATGTCATATCATTGCTTTAAAATCCACCCAATTCGGTAAAAAAAAGACGGGTTGCACTCCGGGAGTGCCGGCAGAAGTGAAAACTTGATTATTAACGTTGAGCATGTTTGATATTTTAGAATGGTTAGGGAATAATTTTGCACCAATTGCTTTATCAGTATAAAAGTACTATCATTTATGTGGTAGAATACAATATTCATTTATTGCGCTATCGTACACAAACATGACAATTTATATTACTTACATTAAAAATTTAACACTTTAAAACTATTACAATTATTTTACATTAAAAAGATTATCTCTCCGAAAAATCAACTTTCATCCATAATTTCAACGACTTTTTCACTTAACTTCTTGCAGATTCAAGTAAAAATGTCATTTTATTTTTGTAATCCCAGTGATTACAAAAATAAATGAAGTAAATAAATGAATAAAAAGACTTAAAACATAACTTGCGAAATGTGGGTGTACTATTCGGTGCACCCCTGCCTGAGCCTTCGGGGATTACAGGATGTTATGTTATCATTGAATCCTGCCTAAAGAATTTGTAATTAAAAGTGTGGAAGTAATCTGTCGCACATAAAAATGTGTGCGATACATCTTTTCACAGGCGCTTAGTAAGCACGTAAGCAGGAACGTCACATTCGATCTTACTACAGAATTAGCTGAGAATTTATCGGTTTCCTATACCAATAACACTCGTGCTTTTTAACTTACTTGTAAATACTTGTAATCAAATTATTTTTAAAGCAGGTTTTTAAATAAACTGAACTTTATTTTAGCAAACAACAAACGCCTTAGGGAAAATGTTTAGCAATTTAATACTCGGAAGGTACCAACTTATTGCGATTGAACGATTTCCTTTTTTTTATTTTATTATCATGATTGTGCTTGCATCTTAAAAGCCTTCACAAGTACTTTTAATAGCTACTAGATACTAAGAAAGCTGCAATCTCAAAGACAATGTCTTATTGATTTTAGAATCTCTTGTCATTATGTGTCAATCAATAAAATTACAAGGAAATACGGAATTTTAGCTACACTAACATACCTACAGGTACGTAACGTTTGTAAATAGCACGTAAATTGCCTTCGTAGTTAGCACGGTTCTATCACAATCTTAAGGACGATGAAGATAGCCAGAGGACTAGGTTTCGCGGCGCTGCGCCGGCGCGCGGCGGGTGGCAATTTATTTAATAGATTTGTCAGCTTTATCCCTAAAGCATTAGGTTCAAAGTTGATTGGAAACATTTAAAAATGTCTTTAAATGATTTTAAACTATAAAATTTTGAAGGTTAAGTTCAAAATCGAATGAGAAAATTTGACTGGTGGCGAGTCGGCGGCGCGCGGCGGCGAGCGTCTTTGTCGAAGTTCAAAGATGCCAACGCCTCGGAACCCAACGAAGTTTCCGACAAAGAAATTCAACATTATTTGTAAGAATTATTAGATTTATTTAATTTTAGTTCCGTTTCATGCACCATCGAGTGTGCATACGTGTATTTTTATTGCGCAAATTTGGGTGTTTCGTGTTATGTGATACCTAGTGATAACGCTTTGATTATATACTCCCTAGATAACGCCTCACGCAATGACCGATGCAACAAAAACTGGCCAGTATTTACAAGCGTGTGTGAGTGAGGCACGCACACACGCTTAGCGATTGCTATGTCTTACACCAGCGTCATTTGTATCAGGGAGTTACCAGCTAATGAATCTATCCCGATAAAATGGGGCAAAACCTGTAAAATTATGTCATGTTAATAAAATCATAAATAATAGTTTAATATTGTACTTTCAATTGTGTTTAGTTGTCTCTTGAGTTAGAATATGATTTTTATAGAATAGAAAATACAATCAAATAAAAATCAATTAGCATTTACAAAATATGTTTCATTAATTAATGTAATAATATAGTGTCGACTTATAAAAATACTACAGGTTTGCCGGCAGCTTCGCCTGCATCATTTTTAAATTTAACCCAAATTCGGCGCCATTTTGAAATTCTTTGTTAATTGACCGATTTCGTTCAAAATCGATATCTGAGGATCCTTAGGATCACAAAACAGGAAACTGTTACCAAAATTGAAAAAAAGTCAACGCCATTTTGATATTTTTTGTTATTGTACCGATTTCGTTCCAAATCGATATCTGAGGATCTCTAGGATCGCAAAACAGGAAACTGTTACAAAAATTTGAAAAAGTCAACGCCATTTTGAAATTTTCTGTTATTGTACCGATTTCGTTCAAAATCGATATCTGAGGCTCCCTGGGATCGCAAAACAGGAAACTGGTACCAAAATTTTAAAAAGTCAGCGCCATTTTGAAATTCTTTGTTATTGTACCGATTTCGTTCAAAATCGATATCTGAGGCTCCCTGGGATCGCAAAACAGGAAACTGGTACCAAAATTTTAAAAAGTCAGCGCCATTTTGAAATTCTTTGTTATTGTACCGATTTCGTTCAAAATCGATATCTGAGGCTCCCTGGGATCACAAAACAGGAAAATGGTACCGAAATTTAAAAAATTCGGCGCCATTTTGAAATTCTTTGTTAATTGACAGATTCCTGTTTTGCGATCCCAGGGAGCCTCAGATATCGATTTTGAACGAAATCTGTCAATTAACAAAGAATTTCAAAATGGCGCCGAATTTTTTAAATTTCGGTACCATTTTCCTGTTTTGTGATCCCAGGGAGCCTCAGATATCGATTTTGAACGAAATCGGTACAATAACAAAGAATTTCAAAATGGCGCTGACTTTTTAAAATTTTGGTACCAGTTTCCTGTTTTGCGATCCCAGGGAGCCTCAGATATCGATTTTGAACGAAATCGGTACAATAACAGAAAATTTCAAAATGGCGTTGACTTTTTCAAATTTTTGTAACAGTTTCCTGTTTTGCGATCCCAGGGAGCCTCAGATATCGATTTTGAACGAAATCGGTACAATAACAGAAAATTTCAAAATGACGTTGACTTTTTCAAATTTTTGTAACAGTTTCCTGTTTTGCGATCCTAGAGATCCTCAGATATCGATTTGGAACGAAATCGGTACAATAACAAAAAAATTCAAAATGGCGTTGACTTTTTTAAATTTTGGTAACAGTTTCCTGTTTTGTGATCCTAAGGATCCTGAGATATCGATTTTGTACGAAATCGGTACAATTTAAAAAAAATTATACTGCGTCCATAGATATTCTTAAACAGGTATACCGACCTTTGAGACGTATAGATTTTTTTTTCTGTTTTTAAGTAGCGGAAATTGTGTCAACAGACTATAGAGCGTTATTTCCATCCGAAAAATAATCTCATTTACTCTCAACCGCGCCTAAAGAAGTTTTACTTCAAAAATAAATATTAAAATATTTAAGACAAAAAAAAAAAAAACATCCGACTGCGCGGAAGCTTGCAAAACAAAAACAATCGGTCCATCCATTAAGGCTGTAGGCTCAGCCAAACAGTTTTTAAAACACACCCACATACATTCATACATACATACACACACCTTCCCTGATGTATTTCCTCCTTCTGGTGCAGTCGGGTAAAAATGAACATACATCAGCTTTTAAGACAACTAACTCTCTGGGGAAATTCGCAATCCAAGACTGGCAACACTAAAAAACGACGCGTTGATTTTGTGAAAATAATTATGAATTTGTTATTTTTGTTTCCGTAAATTACTATTAGTTTTGAGTTACTTACCGATGGTAGGAGATTTTGTTAGTTGTTCGTAAACGTCCTTTGTAATTTCTGCAGATTTTAATCGCGCAGCTTGTCATTTTCACCGAAATAATCTAACGCAAAAAATGAGCCGTGCGTGCGTATCTCTTGACGTTACAATTGACACTGAGGAGTGGTGAGCGCTTTAGAGGCTAACAGTTAGCTGATATTTTTATCGACGCTTTTGACGCGCCGATACTCTATCTAGGGAGTATATAATCAAAGTGATAACGTTAGAGAGGTGTTATGTAGAAGAGTGTTGCTATTGTAAGTACATTGTGTGTGTGTGCAGTGTGCCGTGTCCGTGTACTCGTGTAGGCACAACGCACACATTCGAACAGCCGGTTGCGCGCAAACCATTACCCGAGTACATATTATTATCTCTATGATTACCCGCTACAAAAATCTGATTATTTTTAAAGTCCAAAAAAAAATTCCGTTTCCCAGCAATTATTTTTGCGCAGTGTTACTTAGTTTCATTTAGACGAAAGGGTTGGAGTGTAGCCTTGGGGGCGCTATGGAAAAAAAGACGAAATTTTGAAATTTTTTTTTAGTCAGTATAACATCTATTTTTTATGGTTTTATCGGCAAGAATAGCCTAAAATAAACCCTTTTTATTCTTTGTATTTTTTCTCTAAGTTTGATAGTTTTCGAGTAAGTTTTCGAGATAATCGAGTTATAATATACTTACTCATTTACAATGGGATCTAATTTCTTTTTTAGTCAGTATAACACCTATTTTTTATGGTTTTATTGGCAAGAATAGCCTAAAATAAAACCTTTTTATTAATTGTGTTTTTTCTCTAATGTTGATAGTTTTCGAGATAATCGAGTTTTTCGCCGCGCCGCGCCGTCTTACGCTTTTTCGATCAGCACACGTGTGCTGACGCGAGTTTAAGATTTTATACCCATTACAGAAAAAGTGCTCAACGCCGTTAAAGAAGTTTTCACTTCAAAAATGCGTTATAACATCTGTCATTGCATACAGGGTCGTTTACACACACAGACGTATACAAAAATGATAAAGATTTAACTCTAGATGGCGTGAATGTAAAACAAGTTTTCCATTTTTCTGTATGGGTAGACAAAACTTCAAAACGCCACCTGCTACGGTTTCTAATATGAACGATTAGCTTTCCGCCCGCATTTTCAAAAAAAAAAACCCGCATAGTTCCCGTTCCCGTGGGATTTCCGGGATAAAACCTATTCAATGTGTCCAAGTTACGTTCTATATGTGTGCTAAATTTCATTGTAATCGGTTCAGTAGTATTTGCGTGAAACACACACATACACATCCTCACAAACTTTCGCATTAGGTAGTAGGAAGTAGGCACAGAAGTAGGATTGTTATAAAAATAAAAGTTATATTTGTTGCCGTAAACTATTTTATAGTAATTTTGGGAAATAAATAATGTCAAAATTGATTACAATAAAACGCAGTTTTATTTTTATTTATTTATTTATTTATTTATTCACACATATCAAATACCATTACAGGATTTCCTAATGCGGTACTGACTTAAAACTATAGATGTTATACATATATATTAAACTAATACTACTAATACTTATACTAACAACTTAAACTAATAACTTACAACCTACTAAGAGAACATACAATTAACACAATCCAATAATAACAATATAATTAATAACAAATGACATAAAGAAGAACCTTTGTTAATTCACCCAACTTGCATGTAAATATATCCACTCTCCCATGGAGGTCATTAAGAACCCGGAGCGCTCGAACAAGAGAAGACTTCGCGAGCAGCTTGGTTCGTGCTTGAGGCACGCAGAATAGCGGGGGTCTGTGGCGCTTCTCAATGTACTTGTCCGGCACACATAGAGAGAGGGATTGGAGTACTCCAGGGTTATGCGCATATCCCCTCAATAACTTTATTAAATATAGCGCTATGGAGAACTCCCGTCGTACCCTCAGTTCATTGTATCCTACCATACCCAAAATGAATAGTGTAGGATACATTAACGGGTAAAAGGGGTACACCCCATACAGCTTAAAATAAAGATATCTAATGTATTTGTTCTGGACCCGCTCTAACATTACATTGTATTTATCTTCGTGTGAGGACCAAACAACTGAATTGTGCTCCATGTGACTGCGTATTAACGCATTGAAGAGCACTTTTATCGTTGCAATATTTGTAAAATCTTTTGTTTGGCGCAGAAGGAATCCAAGGTTTTTGTAAGCCTTTTTACATATGTTTGTGATGTGCTCACGAAACATCAGGTCCGGCGTGAAGTAAACCCCTAAGTCGCGCACCTTATTCACCCGATGAATAGGAACGGATCCAAGCGAGTAGGTGTGTTTTATATTTTTATTTGCACGAGTGAAACTAACTACAGAGCATTTTGCTATATTGAAATATAGCTTATTTCGCAGACTCCATTCGAATATATTTCGTAAGTCACTTTGTAGACGCTCGCAGTTCGCCTCCTCATTTATTCGTAGAAAAACTTTCAAGTCATCGGCAAATAATAGGCACTGACTGTACTCCAGGACATCCGGTAAGTCGTTAATCATTAAAACGAACTCCAGAGGACCGAGATTACTGCCTTGACTTACGCCAGATGTCGTTAGGTAGGGGTCGGACTCACACCTTTTGAACGAAACATATTGCTGCCGGTCTTGCATATAAGATGCCCAGAATTGCAAGAATTTCGGTGTGCATCCTACTTCTGCCAACTTCCTCAATAAGACATCATTGTCGACGGTGTCAAATGCTTTTTGGAAGTCCAGGTATACTACGTCTACCTGTACTCCTGCATCCACCGCCGGTACTAAGTTAGCCATAAGATTGAGCAAGTTAGTGGAAGTACTACGCGCAGGCCGAAACCCATGCTGTGCATCACAGAGCTGCCCTGATACCTGTTCGTACATCCTGTGCTGTATAGCGGCTTCAAAAACCTTTGCAGGTGTTGAAAGTACTGCAACAGGCCTGTAATCTTGAACGCATGCACTCACTTTACCCTTGGGCACCGGTACCACCCGCGTAATTTTCCATTGCCTTGGGAATATATTTGCATTCAAACAGGCATTGAAAATATGCAATAACGGTTCGGCCAGCACTCGAGAACAATCTTTAAAAATAAAAGCGGGTATCCCATCCGGGCCAGCTGAACGCTTCGGTTTCAACCGTGTTAGCGCCTTCCTTACATCGGCAACGGTGAGAGCGTTGAGACTTTACGCGCGCGCTGCTGGCTCCGCACTGACTAGCTACCTGCGTATCGAGAAGTGGCCGTTCTTTATTATAAACAGTTTTAAAAAAGGCTGCAAATTCATCAGCACACTCAGCATCCGTTAGAGGTATCCCTTCTTTCATTATAACATTGGCCTTATTTGACGAACCACGTCTCGATTTTATATACTGCCAAAATTGATTTGGGTCCTTAGTAAATTGATTTTGAATTTTATTTATATATGCTTTATAAGCATCATCAATGTTATTTTTTACTATTTTTCGATACGCTGAAAATTCTCTGTAATCACATTCTAACTTTGTTGTTTTATATTTTTTGTGTAGAAAATACTTAGTTTTAATATTGTTTATTAAGTCAACAGTGTACCAATCTGGATAATGATATTTGGAGTTGGCCTTTTTTACTGTTGTTTTAGGAACACACTCCTCTAATATATTGTTTAGTATCAGATAAAAATAATTTAAAATATTATCAATATCATGCATCTTATACAGGGCGCTCCAATCGACAGACATAATCCTAGTGTATAACGAATTATAGTCTGCTTTGTAAAAGTTCCACTTCGGCCGCAAGTCATGATCTCTAGTGTGAACCGGCGAGTGTCGGACGGCGGGCGCGACGGGGGCGACGGGGGCAAGGCTCACGCACACCGCGAGCGGTGGGTGATACGCGTCCACCGGCACGAGCGTCTCATCCGCCGCCGACACGAACACCGGCGGCTCCGGCCCTTCATCAAAACCCGCGCACAGCACCAAGTCTAACTGACGGCCTAAACTGTTCGGAACGTTATTCCATTGGGTGAATTCGCAAAAGTGCATGAAATATTCAAAATAATTTTTAACATTTAGAGGACACGAGAACATATTAAAATCGCCAACAATTATTACTTTCTTATATTTAGTACATAATTCTTCCAGTATTTGAAATAAAAGTAGATAGTCCCGTTCCGGACTATTAGGCGGGATGTATACAACACAACACAAACACAAATAATTATTATTTATAAAAACGTTTGCACAGGCCACTTCGAACTTACAAGAGTCTATAGACACGAAAGGTATACATACTTGTCGCAGCTCGTACCGCGGCGCAGCCACAAGGAGCGCGCCGCCCTGCTTGCGCCCATCAGCCCTGTCGCAGCGCACTATGTGGTATCCCGCCGGGACCAGTTCACAGTCATGTATGGAATCACTGCAGCCAGATTCGGTGATCGCGAACAAATCGGCACTCATCAAACCTAGGTTATTTCTAAACTCCGTTACCTTTGTTCGAAGACCCCTTGCGTTTTGTTAATATAAATTAATAGTTCTATTTAGTGGCACTTTTTTTTGTTGATTTTCGAAACCAAGTCCACTCACTAAATTGCGCATTCATGGGCCAAATTTCCGGCTGGTTTAATTTATTAAACAGTGACTCTGGTAGACCAATTATGAACGATGCGTAGTCTCGTTGAGTTTTATGAATAATTTTTTCAGTTTTAATACCAGCATCGGAACCGCATATACTTTCAACGTAAGTAGTTACGGCTTCTACTGTTGTTTCAGGTTGCAATCGCCACACATGCAGGTATTTCTTACGCTCCATACCTTTTAATGTCAAACATTCCGCATTTCTTCCCATACGTACGTTATTCAGTTGCTTTTGATTAGACTTATTTTTAGGTTTTTTTTGTACAGTCTTCCAGTCATCTTTCTCGCTAAGCTCCTCATTTCTTGGGCTTTTAAGCTCGCATATTGAACCCTGGGTTACCTCTGTAACTGTGTTCAAATAATGTTCCGTGCGACTATTTGTAGCCCCTGTGAAGTTAACTTCTTGTCTATCTGTACTGTTGCTTAATATAATCTTCTTGTTATTATCAGAAGGCGATTTGCATACCCCAGTTGATGCGGTAATAGAGGTTCTTTCAACTAAATTATTGCTAACTTTCGTTTCTAAAGCGCGCACGATGTCCAGTATAGATATTAAGCTAGACTTCGTTTCATTAAATTGATTTTGAAGATACTTTATCGCAGTGTCTTGACTTTCTAAACGAGAAACGATTTCGCTACGCAGTTGAAGTAAGTGCTCTAGCAACATAGCATCCGTACCTACTACTCGGAGAGGAACTTATCAATCGATTCCCGCGCTGAGTATTAACAAAAGTGGGCGAGTTGAAAGTACTCAAATTCGAACAATCAACACATTCCGAACATACCCATTTCTTCCTATAATCTACCGTGAATGCATTGAATAAATCCCGCTCAATATTCAAACATTTTAAATCAAATGTTTTCTTGCAATATTGTTTCGAGCATTCCATAAAACATTCATCGCTTATCGGTGATCGACAGCTGTTACATCTATTGTGACCTATTGTGACTCATCGTGACCGTTGGTTCAACCGGTTTCTTCGTGCGAATAATGTGCGTAAAGGACAAAGGTATCAAACGCTGAATAAATCGTAGCTCGTCCTTGTCCCCCGAGGTGAGGCGGAGCTTTCCTCCGCAACGTAATTAGGTCAAGGTCGTAATTAATTAGTACGAATCTTCAATTGACTTTGTTACTTATAATCGCAGGATACAGTTTACTTTAAAGGCAAAAATTGCGTGAGGTTAAACTGGGATTTTTGAAAGAAACCGAAAACACGTCCACTCTGCACAAAAACACAAACAATAATTTTATTACATTACACTATTGTTTTTAGGGTTCCGTACCTCAAAAGGAAAAAACGGAACCCTTATAGGATCACTTTGTTGTCCGTCTGTCCGTCCGTCCGTCTGTCAAGACCCTTTTTCTCAGGAACGCGTGGAGGTATGAAGCTGAAATTTATATCAATTACTCAGGTCTACTGTCCCTTGAAGCTGTGAAAAAATCAAACTTCTAAGCCAACGCAATCAAAAGATACAGCCGTTTATGCCGCAAATTTTCGACACTTGCAAGGGAATCAAAACCTACAGGGTGCTTCCCGTGAACTCAGAATCTTGAAATTTGGTACGAAGCAACGTCTTATAGCATAGATAAAGGAAAAATTACGAAAACCATAAATTTTTAGTTACATCACATAATATATATTTTTTTTAATAATTTTAAACTAACTACCCATTTCCTCATAAACGCGTAGAGGTATTAAATTGAAATTCATACCAAATACTCAGGTCTATAATACCTTTAAGCTGTAACAAAATCAAACTTTTATGTCAACGCAATCAAAAGAAACAGCAATTTAAGCTGCATATTTTGAAACTCGCAAGTACTCGCAAGGGAATCAAAACCTAAAGGGTACTTCCAGTCGACCTAGAATCTTGAAATTTGGCATGAAGCAACGTTTTATAGCACACATAAAGGAAAAATTCCGAAAACCTTAAATTTTACGGAACCCTCGGTGCGCGAGTCCGACTCGCACTTGGCCGGTTTTTTTTATCAAAACATTTGAAGTAGCATATATATGATATAATATTATGCTGATCCAAGCATTTTCACTCAAAACTAATATCACTAATGATTTGTAAAAGTAAATTATTTCAATATACCTACATTTCATAACCAACAAGTAAGAATAATTATTCATACAACAACAAATCTAAAACACTATTTACTATGGAAAAAAAACCAGGAAGGTGAAAAACATATTTACGATTTCGACGCACTCGACTTTTAGTAAAATATAGTAGGTAAAAATATTATTATGGTTTTGATCACAGACATATTATTATGTCTGCGGTTTTGATTTTAGCTACTAAGGTAAAAGCTCCTAATACGGCGGTAGTCAAAATCGCTTCCTATTACGGTGGTATTTCTATTTTCGAGTTTTATTCTTGTTTTATTAATTTTAAGTACACCAAAACGTAAGCTATTTATTCCAAATTTATCACTTCATGACTTAACTAACGTTTGCAAGAATAGCACATAGAAAACACAATAAAACCAATCAATCTGTGTAACTTGTGTGTAACGGCATCGACGTGAGAGCTGTTTCCATACAAACGCGAACCAACAAAAGTAAGTACACTAATATTTATAAACTAAGTTTTTTGTATTAATAAGCTGTTCAAGTTTGTATATGGATTGTTTATAGCATTTTCCTACTATTACACTCACTATTTAAATAGCTTGTTTCATATTTGTAAGTCATTTTTTACCCAAAAAATAAGAAATAAAATACCGCCGTAATACGATACGAATTTTATAGATTAATCTTAATACGGTGGTATAACTCCGAAATAGGAAAAATACTGGGCATGTTTAATTGTTTATAACTTTCAATTTATTTACTTATTGAATTAGTTCCAAGATTAGTTGAAATAATTATTAATCTGATAAATTAGAAACCATATTCTGCGGTATGTGTTCTTATTTAGAAATCCAGTTAAATATGAAAACGGTTGAGTACAAAATGTTTGTTTCTTAGAAGGGGTAAAAATAGGAAGGTGTAAGTATTTTAATTTATCACAAATCATTTATTTTGTATAACTGTTGATTTGAGTTTTACACATCTGAGCCAAAAAACTGTTATCGTTTGATTAAGCATTTACATTCTCTTGTTTATCGAATTTTTGATGGGTCAGAATTAGGATTAAAAAAACCCGAGTAGTTTTCCTATTACGGTGGTAGTTATTTCCAGGTAACTCTGTATTAGGCTATATAATCTCCTATTACGGCCCTATGCATAAAACACAAAATTACCAGATTTAGGGTTGCGTAAATAAATAAGAAGTTTTGTGTCTTTTTTTTTTGTGGATTCTTATTTGATATGCGTGTTTTTTTTTTATAAAACCAAAAGCATAAGTGAAACACATTAAAAGTGAATCAACGTAATCAAACCAATGGTTTAGAATGAAAAACTTACAATTTACTTTACTAACACATTTATATTATTTAATAAATATTATTTGTTCGGAACTACGAGTCTATACGAGTTGTTGTTGATGGATGCTCCTCCGAGCCAATGTCGATCAATGCCGGCGTTCCGCAGGGGTCCGTTCTCTCGGCAACACTGTTTCTTCTGCACATTAACGACATGATTGCTCCTAACATGTTTAGTTATGCAGATGACAGCACTATTGTCGAGAGATACAAATCCAGTGCCCGTACTTCAAAGGTTGAAATTGAATGTCTTCTGGAGGAAATGATCGATCGCTTAAACCTTACACTTCAGGCTGTGTCCGATTGGGGCGATGCCAATCTTGTTGGGTTTAATGCAGCGAAAACTCAAGCGTGTTTGTTTTCCGCAAAACGGAGTTCTATATCAACTACTCCGACCTTCCGAAATGTGCCACTGGTAATAGCCGACTGTCTGGAGTTGCTTGGTGTCTCCCTTTCATCTACACTCAACTTTGGGCAGTTTATTGAATCCAAGGCCCATCTGGCCGCAAAAAAGCTCGGAATTCTGAACAAGGTCAAGTAGTACTTCACACCGGGACAGCTTCTTAACATTTACCAAGCTCAAGTCTGTTCGTGTGTGGAGTACTGCAGTCACTTGTGGGCTGGCGCCGCTAAATGCCACCTAGGGGCTTTGGATTCAATTGAAAGACGTGCCAAACGTATCATTAACAACCTTTCCTTAGTTGAAGCTCGGCTCTTGAGTCATGAGCATCGTCGTGAGGTGGCATGTCGTTCGGTGTTCTACAGATTGCGTTTCGGAGAATGTGCGTATGGATTACACAATTTAATTCCTCCATCTCCATTTCTTAATCGTACCTCGAGGCGCTCCGAAGGATATCATCCTTTTATTGTGGATATCCCCAATATTCGAACTCGCCGCTTCGAGTCTTCCTTTATCATAAAAACAGCTAAACAATGGAATTATTAACACCATTTTTCCTAAACAATACAACTTGGACCTCTTCAAAGCTAGGGTGAATAGGCTCCTTCTAGGCAGACGTGCAACCAAGTAGGCCACATCGCCGCTTCCCATCAGGTGGGATTGTGGCCAAACCTCTGCCTATTGTTAATAAAAAATAAAAAAAAACTTCAATGAATATAATTTCTGACCCTCCGTATTAGGAGCCGTCTACCGCAGTAATAGGCTCTGACCAAAATCATACCTCCGTATTAGGGAAAATCGACCTGACTATTTAAATATTATCATGAAAATAAACATAGACTCAACAGCAATACAAAATTTAAGTTCCACTTTTAACGATAAAGTGGTTTGGCACCTTTAGAAAGACTTACAAATGCTTATTTTTGTTAGTTACTTTCAAATGTTGTGAAATACCTCCGTATTAGGTGCTTTTACCTTAGTATCAGAAAGCTGCGTGTTCAATGCACGTCGGGGTCACACAACTGTGGAGGAAGGAAGGTGGAATACCTCCTTCGAATAGGTAAGTGAAGTTTCTCGACATAGGTACTCGATTGGCCGGCCAGCCTCAATGAAGATTGTCGGAAAGTTGTTACATATGTGCTCTGTAGCGAAAAAATTTCGCTTGCGCGATTCAGAGCGAGGTGTCGTACAGTATACCTAATGAAGTTTTTCACCTTTTGATTTTACTGCAAATACAAAATAAAAATTAAACAATGGTAATGTAAATTCTAAACAAACTACTACCAAAATACAATTAGAACAAAAATCATTTGACTGGTTGATTTCACCCAGAGGCCAGAGGTGGCTCGTGACAAAATTGTATGGGTGTTCACTTGAAATAAAACAACGAAAATACAATAGCGTTAGCGGGATAATTTATTACAAAATAAAGAAAACCGGCCAAGTGCGAGTCGGGCTCGCGCACAAAGGGTTCCGTAGCAGCAAATATAATAAATTACAGTTAAATCAACCTATCTCAAAAACTATAAGAGATACTTTGATCAAACCAAAAATCGTTGAAAGAGTTAATTAGCATGCATCACCTCTATTTTTTTTAGAATTTTATACCCCGTAGTTATAAAAATAGAGGGGGGGGGACATACTTTTTACGACTTTGAGAGCTGATATCTCAAAAACCGTTCACTTTAAGAAAAATGTTTTTTAGAAAACTTTATATCATTTTAAAAGACCTTTCCATTGATACCCCACACGGGTATGTACATCGAAAAAAAAAATTTCATCCCTCAGTTACATGTATGGGGGGCCCCACCCCCAATTCTTTTTTTTACTATTTAGTGTCATATTTTTGTAGCGGTTCATACAACACATATTCCCATCAAATTTCATCACTGTAGTACTTATAGTTTCCGAGTAAATCGGCTGTGACAGACGGACAGACGGACAGACGGACAGACGGACATGACGAAACTATAAGGGTTCCGTTTTTGCCATTTTGGCTACGGAACCCTAAAAAATGAGCACCACATTTTATAAATGTCTATAACACTAAAAATTACAAAGTACAGGCTATTTCAAAACGAATTCAATGATTATCAATAATTAGTAAATCACCGAATTTGCATTCGCGAGCGTAGGTATCCATAGTGTTTGTTTATAATATAGGAGTGGCAACGTCGCGCGCAATTGCTGCTGTCATGCGATGCGGCAACGTTGCGTGAGAGCGGCCGCGGCGCTCCAAAAATGGCTATTTTTCCATAGTAAATCTTTTGTTTCACGCGCAGGACTGTGGCGAAATTTCTCTTTCACTCTTATTGGATTTCTTATTTAGACAATGTACTGAATGTTGTTTCATAGGAGCGCAATCGAGAGCGCTCCGTAAGCTCTCGTTTCGCGCGTTATTTATGAAATGAACAAGTGTATGTAATGATGTACCTATGTATTTTATTTGTAATGTGTAAAGGTACTTATTTTATTAAAGTTATACAATATACATATTTTTTGGCGTAAACTATTTTATTCATCATTAATTTTGGAAAATAAATAATGTCAAAATTGATTACAATAAAACGCAGTTTTATTTTTACATTACACTATTGTTTTTTTTTTTATCAAAACATGTACATGTATTTGAGTAGTTAGTAGCATATAATATTCTGAATTTCTGATCCATGCCTATTCACTCAAACTAATAACACTAATGATTTGTATTTTGTAACAGTAAATTATTTCAATAGGT
Organism: Colias behrii; assembly: GCA_029959065.1. Lineage (NCBI taxonomy): Eukaryota > Metazoa > Arthropoda > Insecta > Lepidoptera > Pieridae > Colias > Colias behrii. Next base: position 221,146 of record JARWMC010000034.1, read on the forward strand.
ACCTATTTGAACATTTCATAACCAACAAGACGTAAGAATAATTCGTATACAAGATACAATAACAAATCTAATACACTATGTATTTATTATTTTATTATTTATTATGTGAAAATAACCAGGAAGGTGAAAAACATATTTACGAAAACATAGTAACATAATACCTAAATATGGTTTTGCTATAAGCTATCAGGAGAAATTGCGTATTACGTCGGGATTACCACTGTGGAAGAAGGAAGGTGGAATTCCTCCATCGATAAACAAGTCTACTCGACTGGCCGGCCGTTGGAGCCCTAATGAGAAATTTCAAAAAGTTGTAAATAAATAAATAAATAAAATCTTTATTTTGCTTTAAACATGGTATTCAATGGTGATACAATTATATTAATAAAGCACAAACATGTTCAGCCAATACAAGCATGCAAAAATAATTACCATAAAGGAGTTAATGGTCCGTTCGGGTTGAACTTTCCATGAACTCCTTTATGGTATAGAAGTTTTTTTTTTGTTTGTATATATGTGTTTTGTAGCGAAAAAATTTCGCTTGCGCGATTCAGAGCGAGCTGTCGCTACAGTAATTATATTTCAATTTTATCTTTTTATACTAAAAAAAATCGTATTAGAATAAATTACAATAAATTACGGAACAAAAAAAGGATTGTAACTGAATTAGGTAATTAGGTATGTTTGTTTCTGGGTGCACCGTTTTCGACGACGCGACGCGTGACGTAAACGCAGTAGAGTATATAATATATATACTATAGGTATAGTATATAATATATATACTGTAGGTAATATATATACATTATAGGTACCTACTTTGCTAAAACAAACTAAGTAATAAAGTTGTGTGTCTGTCTGAAAATTCGCTAAAGCATATTTTACCAATGTTTGCAAGTTTGTGATTACATTGTTTAAAAATATTCAAACACAATATGATATAGGTACTGATTTATCACTGGTTTCAGTGATGAACTGATGAGTCAATGTTAGCCACAATACTAATCACTTTCGTCATACATGTGTATGATTGATGTGATTTGCAATGTGGTGAAATTTCATAAAAATCACGGGCCAATTTTTTGTTTTGAACCCCACCGAAAATACATATATTATAATATGTATAATTGCGTTATTAGAATAATTTATTACTATACCCACGATCAATTATTACAATATACTTAGTCTCAAATGCATACTAGAGAAATATTACAATTTGAATCAATTAAAATGCATAGCATACAAAAATAAATTCACAACACAAGAAATTCCGCGCGCAAATCATAGCGCCTGTCAATGAAATCAAGAATGTAATTTTATATCAAGCCGACGAGCGACGACGCCGAATTTGTACCTAGTAGGTACCTACCTACCTACAATACCATTGACCTTCAGTGTACAAAACAGTCTACAGACCAAAGAGTTAAGAGTATAAAATATAATATATCTACAGACCTACGACCACGCTTCGAGTTGCCAAGCAACAATAATGAGTAATAAATTGTTTACAAAAAAAAAAACTTAGATTTCTAAGGTCATTAGTTTTATTTTATTTTATTGTTATTTTTTTTTGAACGATTGGAAATGAATTACTCAATTATTACACTTAGAACTTTGATTTATTAGAATTATAAGATAACGAACGCGAACGCGCACGACATCTAGCGCGTCAATGTTTAAACAACGTCTTTCGTTTGCTTGGCAAAAGTCACGCACACTACTGTAGAAGTGTCGAATTTTGCCGGTATTTCACTGTTGTTTCTATGTGAAACTTTTATTACATCGTCTCAAACTTTTTGGTCTGTGTAGCGCATGTTGCGTGGCGTACGATAATTATCGTACAAATACGATAATTATCGTAAGTTTCACTTTTACCGTGGTTTCATAAAACCACACAACATTTTTTCTAAGTAAATAATGTAAGTTATTGATTAAAAAGGTCGATCGCGGACACATTTCATTGTAGAGAAGTGATAAAATGATTAGTTTTAAAGAAAGAGTGTCTGTGTTAAGTGTTTAGACGTGATCAAAAATGTATGGAGGGACGGGCGGAACATTCACCTTAAACAATTTTATAACGATACAATGCCAAATTATAGTAAGAAAAATAAATAAAAGCAAAGTTATGGTTTGTTTTCGATGCGTAAACAATGTTCCCATCTCTTTTTAAATTCCAGAAAAATCTTGAAAGTTCCATATAAGTTACAGGCTTACAGCTTTTACGTACATGAATACCTGTAGCACACATTGACAGTCTATTCATCAAAGAGTAAAGTAATATAAGGGGCTATTCATATTATACTATCATTTGTCTCTTTTACTACACGATAAATGTATAAAGCTATCTCGTTCTAGCATGGATTATCAATGTGTGTCACTAATAATAGTGATGCCGTACTAAAAATTTCAAATTCCACTTTGTTTGTAATGTTGAATTTTATTAGATTCATATTTTATCACTGTAATTTAAACTGATTGATTATTTTTATTTGAGGATAAGATTTCAACATAATTTACATGTACCTAATGTACACTCTCTGTTACAATTATATTACAGTTTAAATTGCAGTTGGGAGGGATGTTTAAAACTAGCGCTATTTGCTACTTTTAGGTTTTGTTAGGATAGCAATTAGCAACCGACAACATAAGAAACGCACCTTTTGGTTCCATTTTATTTTTATGTGAAAAATTAAATAAAGTAGATGTATTTTTCAGCTATATTTTTAATCAATTCTTTATTAGCAAAATATATTTCCAGATCCATTCTTTTACCAAACAAACTATATAACAGTAATTCAAAAACAATAATATATTATATGCCAACGAAAAATTAATACATGTACGTATGTTTATTACTTATTTTGATCGAACATTTATTTTTAAATTTTCCCCACATTATGGGAATTTTTTCCATTCGATATCCCTTTTTACATTTTGACCCGCCCCTCTTGATGACGTAATGTTTTGTGATTGGTAGATATAGATCGTTCTCGAATGTTCTATGACATCGTTTATGCTATTGGTCGTTCTAGTACTACGTAGAGAATTCTAGATCATACATTCGCTTGAATATATAATATAAGCGCGAACTGAGCGCGGGAAGTCAGAATAATTTGAAATACGATACAGTGACGAAGAGTTCGGTGAGAACCGAGGCGAATATTATCCTGCGATATCATAAGTTTGTTGAAGAGTTATTGTGTGATAATATTTATATAATTCAAAATCAAAATGCCCGCAGTTGGAATTGATCTTGGAACAACATACTCTTGTGTTGGAGTTTGGCAACATGGAAATGTGGAGATCATCGCAAACGACCAAGGCAACCGTACCACACCATCATATGTTGCTTTCACGGATACAGAGCGTCTGATTGGTGATGCAGCGAAGAATCAAGTGGCTTTGAACCCCAACAACACAGTTTTTGACGCGAAACGGTTAAATGGACGCAAGTTTGATGACCAAAAAATTCAACAGGACATGAAACATTGGCCTTTCAAAGTCATCAATGATTGTGGCAAACCGAAGATCCAGGTTGAATTTAAAGGGGAAATGAAGCGATTTGCACCAGAAGAGATTAGCAGCATGGTTTTGGTAAAAATGAAGGAGACAGCTGAAGCATAAATTGGATCTACAGTTCGAGACGCCGTCATCACAGTACCAGCCTACTTCAATGACTCACAGCGTCAGGCCACCAAGGACGCCGGAGCCATCGCCGGTTTGAATGTAGGTACTACGTATCATCAACGAACCCACTGCAGCCGCGCTGGCGTATGGCTTAGACAAGAACTTGAAGGGCGAACGCAATGTTTTGATTTTCGATCTTGGTGGCGGCACATTCGACGTATCGATTCTAACAATCGATGAAGGATCACTGTTTGAAGTGAAATCGACGGCTGGTGATACACATCTTGGAGGTGAAGACTTCGACAATAGGCTCGTTAACCATCTATCAGAGGAGTTCCTACGCAAATACAAGAAAGATCTGCGTTCCAACCCACGCGCGCTGAGACGCCTCCGCACCGCCGCCGAACGCGCGAAACGCACTTTGTCATCTAGCACTGAGGCCACTATTGAAATTGATGCCCTTTATGAGGGAATCGACTTCTACACCCGCGTTTCACGTGCTCGCTTTGAAGAATTAAACGCTGATCTCTTCCGTGGTACCTTAGAACCAGTCGAGAAAGCTTTGAAAGATGCCAAAATGGACAAGAGCCAAATCCATGATGTCGTACTCGTCGGTGGGTCAACGCGCATTCCTAAGATCCAGACACTGCTACAGAACTTCTTCTGCGGCAAGAAACTCAACTTGTCCATCAACCCCGACGAGGCTGTGGCTTACGGAGCTGCTGTACAGGCTGCCATCTTGAGCGGCTCTACTGATGCTAAGATCCAGGATGTGCTCCTAGTCGATGTCGCACCACTATCTCTCGGTATTGAAACAGCGGGAGGAGTCATGACTAAGATCATCGAAAGGAATAGCAAGATTCCCTGCAAACAATCTCAAACATTTACCACCTATTCTGACAACCAGCCTGCTGTTACCATTCAAGTGTACGAGGGAGAGCGTGCGATGACAAAGGACAACAACCTCTTGGGCACATTCGACCTCACTGGTATTCCACCAGCACCACGAGGAGTTCCAAAGATCGACGTCACATTTGATTTGGACGCTAACGGTATCCTTAACGTGTCTGCGAAGGAGAACAGCACCGGTCGTAGCAAGAACATAGTAATTAAGAACGACAAGGGCAGGCTATCGCAGGCGGAGATCGACAGGATGTTGTCAGAAGCGGAACGCTACAAGGAGGAGGATGAGAAACAGCGACAGCGGGTAGCGGCGCGCAACCAGCTCGAGTCTTATGTGTTTAGCGTGCGACAGGCGCTGGACGACGCTGGAGCGAAGTTGAGTGAGGATGACAAGAATTCTGCTCGCCGCGAGTGCGACGAGGCACTGCGTTGGCTGGACAATAACACCTTGGCGGAGCAGGAAGAATACGAACACAAGTTGAAGGACCTCCAGCGAGTTTGCTCATCCATCATGAGCAAGCTGCACGGCGCTGGGGCTGGAGGCATGCCTGGCACTGGCCCACAACAACACGCCAGTGGACCGACTGTCGAGGAAGTTGATTAAACCAAATATGAATTTATATTTTTGGTTTTATGGCATTCAAATGCTTTATAAATATAAATTTATAAAGAATAGAAAAAATTCGATCACGAGGCGGGACTCGAACCCGCATCCTTCGCGCCATTCCGGGGCGGATGCCTCACCAACTCAGCCACTCGTGACCCGCCCGAGTGATCGAATTTATTCTATTCTTTCAGTTTTATGTGTCTGAAGGGACACACCGCGCGCCATCTATTGAGATGATTAACAACCATTTCAACCAATATGAAGCACTTTTCAGTGAATACAATATTGTAACGATGGAACACGACCTTTTTTGTTGAATTTATATTTTTGGTTTTATGGCATTCAAATGCTTTATAAATATAAATTTATAAAGAATAGAAAAAATTCGATCACGAGGCGGGACTCGAACCCGCATCCTTCGCGCCATTCCGGGGCGGATGCCTCACCAACTCAGCCACTCGTGACCCGCCCGAGTGATCGAATTTATTCTATTCTTTCAGTTTTATGTGTCTGAAGGGACACACCGCGCGCCATCTATTGAGATGATTAACAACCATTTCAACCAATATGAAGCACTTTTCAGTGAATACAATATTGTAACGATGGAACACGACCTTTTTTGTTGAATTTATATTTTTGGTTTTATGGCATTCAAATGCTTTATAAATATAAATTTATAAAGAATAGAAAAAATTCGATCACGAGGCGGGACTCGAACCCGCATCCTTCGCGCCATTCCGGGGCGGATGCCTCACCAACTCAGCCACTCGTGACCCGCCCGAGTGATCGAATTTATTCTATTCTTTCAGTTTTATGTGTCTGAAGGGACACACCGCGCGCCATCTATTGAGATGATTAACAACCATTTCAACCAATATGAAGCACTGACATGGTTGTTAATCATCTCAATAGATGGCGCGCGGTGTGTCCCTTCAGACACATAAAACTGAAAGAATAGAATAAATTCGATCACTCGGGCGGGTCACGAGTGGCTGAGTTGGTGAGGCATCCGCCCCGGAATGGCGCGAAGGATGCGGGTTCGAGTCCCGCCTCGTGATCGAATTTTTTCTATTCTTTATAAATTTATATTTATAAAGCATTTGAATGCCATAAAACCAAAAATATAAATTCAACAAAAAAGGTCGTGTTCCATCGTTACAATATTGTATTCACTGAAAAGTGCTTCATATTGGTTGAAATGGTTGTTAATCATCTCAATAGATGGCGCGCGGTGTGTCCCTTCAGACACATAAAACTGAAAGAATAGAATAAATTCGATCACTCGGGCGGGTCACGAGTGGCTGAGTTGGTGAGGCATCCGCCCCGGAATGGCGCGAAGGATGCGGGTTCGAGTCCCGCCTCGTGATCGAATTTTTTCTATTCTTTATAAATTTATATTTATAAAGCATTTGAATGCCATAAAACCAAAAATATAAATTCAACAAAAAAGGTCGTGTTCCATCGTTACAATATTGTATTCACTGAAAAGTGCTTCATATTGGTTGAAATGGTTGTTAATCATCTCAATAGATGGCGCGCGGTGTGTCCCTTCAGACACATAAAACTGAAAGAATAGAATAAATTCGATCACTCGGGCGGGTCACGAGTGGCTGAGTTGGTGAGGCATCCGCCCCGGAATGGCGCGAAGGATGCGGGTTCGAGTCCCGCCTCGTGATCGAATTTTTTCTATTCTTTATAAATTTATATTTATAAAGCATTTGAATGCCATAAAACCAAAAATATAAATTCAACAAAAAAGGTCGTGTTCCATCGTTACAATATTGTATTCACTGAAAAGTGCTTCATATTGGTTGAAATGGTTGTTAATCATCTCAATAGATGGCGCGCGGTGTGTCCCTTCAGACACATAAAACTGAAAGAATAGAATAAATTCGATCACTCGGGCGGGTCACGAGTGGCTGAGTTGGTGAGGCATCCGCCCCGGAATGGCGCGAAGGATGCGGGTTCGAGTCCCGCCTCGTGATCGAATTTTTTCTATTCTTTATAAATTTATATTTATAAAGCATTTGAATGCCATAAAACCAAAAATATAAATTCAACAAAAAAGGTCGTGTTCCATCGTTACAATATTGTATTCACTGAAAAGTGCTTCATATTGGTTGAAATGGTTGTTAATCATCTCAATAGATGGCGCGCGGTGTGTCCCTTCAGACACATAAAACTGAAAGAATAGAATAAATTCGATCACTCGGGCGGGTCACGAGTGGCTGAGTTGGTGAGGCATCCGCCCCGGAATGGCGCGAAGGATGCGGGTTCGAGTCCCGCCTCGTGATCGAATTTTTTCTATTCTTTATAAATTTATATTTATAAAGCATTTGAATGCCATAAAACCAAAAATATAAATTCAACAAAAAAGGTCGTGTTCCATCGTTACAATATTGTATTCACTGAAAAGTGCTTCATATTGGTTGAAATGGTTGTTAATCATCTCAATAGATGGCGCGCGGTGTGTCCCTTCAGACACATAAAACTGAAAGAATAGAATAAATTCGATCACTCGGGCGGGTCACGAGTGGCTGAGTTGGTGAGGCATCCGCCCCGGAATGGCGCGAAGGATGCGGGTTCGAGTCCCGCCTCGTGATCGAATTTTTTCTATTCTTTATAAATTTATATTTATAAAGCATTTGAATGCCATAAAACCAAAAATATAAATTCAACAAAAAAGGTCGTGTTCCATCGTTACAATATTGTATTCACTGAAAAGTGCTTCATATTGGTTGAAATGGTTGTTAATCATCTCAATAGATGGCGCGCGGTGTGTCCCTTCAGACACATAAAACTGAAAGAATAGAATAAATTCGATCACTCGGGCGGGTCACGAGTGGCTGAGTTGGTGAGGCATCCGCCCCGGAATGGCGCGAAGGATGCGGGTTCGAGTCCCGCCTCGTGATCGAATTTTTTCTATTCTTTATAAATTTATATTTATAAAGCATTTGAATGCCATAAAACCAAAAATATAAATTCAACAAAAAAGGTCGTGTTCCATCGTTACAATATTGTATTCACTGAAAAGTGCTTCATATTGGTTGAAATGGTTGTTAATCATCTCAATAGATGGCGCGCGGTGTGTCCCTTCAGACACATAAAACTGAAAGAATAGAATAAATTCGATCACTCGGGCGGGTCACGAGTGGCTGAGTTGGTGAGGCATCCGCCCCGGAATGGCGCGAAGGATGCGGGTTCGAGTCCCGCCTCGTGATCGAATTTTTTCTATTCTTTATAAATTTATATTTATAAAGCATTTGAATGCCATAAAACCAAAAATATAAATTCAACAAAAAAGGTCGTGTTCCATCGTTACAATATTGTATTCACTGAAAAGTGCTTCATATTGGTTGAAATGGTTGTTAATCATCTCAATAGATGGCGCGCGGTGTGTCCCTTCAGACACATAAAACTGAAAGAATAGAATAAATTCGATCACTCGGGCGGGTCACGAGTGGCTGAGTTGGTGAGGCATCCGCCCCGGAATGGCGCGAAGGATGCGGGTTCGAGTCCCGCCTCGTGATCGAATTTTTTCTATTCTTTATAAATTTATATTTATAAAGCATTTGAATGCCATAAAACCAAAAATATAAATTCAACAAAAAAGGTCGTGTTCCATCGTTACAATATTGTATTCACTGAAAAGTGCTTCATATTGGTTGAAATGGTTGTTAATCATCTCAATAGATGGCGCGCGGTGTGTCCCTTCAGACACATAAAACTGAAAGAATAGAATAAATTCGATCACTCGGGCGGGTCACGAGTGGCTGAGTTGGTGAGGCATCCGCCCCGGAATGGCGCGAAGGATGCGGGTTCGAGTCCCGCCTCGTGATCGAATTTTTTCTATTCTTTATAAATTTATAAACCAAATATCCACTTTATTTTTGTTTTAAGCGATCTGATCAGTATTGTGATACTAATATGTTTTAAGACTGATAATTTATTTGGCTGCAGTGTATTATCATCTGTTGATTTAAAAATAAATTTAAGTTAAATATAACTTGGTTGTTTTATTTTAATAATTAATACTGTATTAATAAGTACCGAGTACACATGACAATATAACACAATAAACACATATATATAACACATAAACAGAACAAATTCAAAGGCAAACATTAATTGTGTAAGTACCTAGTTACAAAAAATATTGAAGTTTTTTTATTTCTGACAACATTTCATTTTTTATAAGGCCATGAAAGAAAAAAACCGTTTCTTTATTTTGCTCTTGCGATTACAGAAAAAAATTATTTCATTTTTTAATCGCATATTTTAAGAGAAATTAAATAAAAACGATAAATGCGATGATGACGTCATACATACGGAGGAATAAAAATGCGCCTTAGCCTAATTTAAAAAAAGTTAAAAAAAAAACTATCACTGACATTACATTATGTGTCCATATTAATGTCATTTTTGTGAATTATTCATGTAAACAAACTTTTAAATCGTGTTATTGTGTTTTGGTTTTCTAATTTAATCTCATTTAGCGTGATGTTTGTTTGATTGGAGTTGGACCAATTCATTTATATTATACAAATAGTGCCTACAGTGTTCATAATTTTCTTGAAATAAAAGACTTTGTTTACTTACTAAAAGTTGTATTTATTTAACACTTTCCAACGTTTTTGGGATAGTATATTTGTTTCCAAGAAATTTTCAGCACCCCTTAACAAATCCTGCATAAAGTCATCATCATCAGTACTTGTGAATAAGTTTCTTTTGTTTAAAATTTGGATCAGCAAATAACAAATAACAATATTTACAAAGCTTGACGAATCAAAGTGACAAATGTGCCAAAATGTCAACTGTCAAGATTTTTTTTTAATTTAAACTAGGTATGTGGCAAAGGAAAAAATGTATTCCTCCGTATGTATGACGTCATTTGGCGCTTACGACATTTTAGAATGAGATGATTTTAAAACTCAAAAAGATGAATGAAAACTTCCATATTTAGAAAAATACATGTATCCTAATTTTTGATCTAGTTTTCATTAAAATAAAAAAATAAGTAGCTTAAAATTTTGAAATGTTGTCAATTATACATATTTTGATGTTAAGTAGATATGAATAATTCAATTATTGAAGGCTAATGCAGCTTCCAGGATCATTTCACTGTAAATAGCGTTTTCATGTAAGTTATCGTTTGTTTTTGATACACATATCTTTGAAACATGATAAACAAACACAATAGCACTTTAAAAAATCTAATTTTAATTTCGCGCCCTCTTACATTACGTAGGTATACAAATAAAAGTGCATAGTGATAAGGCCGCCCTTTGTGCTTTTGTTTATTGTAAATTGTTATTTTATGTACCTGGTTTATTGCACAATAAAGTGTTAAATAAATAAATAAATAAATAAAAGTTGCACCCACTAGATGATGTTGAAAGTATTAAATAGACGTTCGAATATGGTACGGACCGCACCGTGACCTTGGTGCGCTCTGGACCATATTCGATAATGTGTACAATGGTCCGCCGCACATAATTATTATTATTGACGGTGCGCTCGGTTCGATGGTTTTTTCTTCCGAACTTGGTCCGGACCGTACCAAGTTCGCGCGTGTGGCCGGGTGATCGCACCGCACAGCGCTTTAGTCTAGGGATGGCGATTCTTTATAAAAAAATATCGATTTTTAAATCGATTTGAATTGTAACTTGATAAATCGATTCATAAAAAAATCGAGGTCTAAAAAATCGATTTCTAAAAAATCTATTTTTTTCAAATTTGTATTTACAATGTAAATATAAATCCATTTTATGAAAAACAAGAATAGTACCATAATAAACAATCTCTGGAATCTCTTATCAGTAAAATCAGGAGTTTTTTAGTTCAGGGAATTCGATAGTTACAATTATTTTTATTACCATGTCAAAATATCAGATCACATCTATAGGAAGATATTTATTTTCTAAATGTATTTGTTACATTAAAAATTTAAGAGAGTAGATAACATAGCATAGAGTTCCCAAAGCTTCATATCTAAGCTTTTTAAAAACAACAATTTGTCAAGTCTACTGAGATCCAAGCGGTTCCGCTCATCACTTGCGATGTTGCCGGCAATCGAAAAAAGGCGCTCACGGGGAACAGATGACCCTACGATACTCATATACATCACGGCTATTGAGTGAACATGTTGGTAAAAAATAAAAAGTGTTTTACTAACTCTCAATTGATTATTATTCCGTAACAAACACTACATAGAAATAAATATTTATATAATTCCCTAATCACAGTATGTAAGTAATAAGTATATTACAACAACCAACCAATCAAGGCATATATATAAACAAATGAATAAATCATAACCAGACAAAACAATGACGCAATATCAATCAACAAAGTCAAAGATTACCAACGTAACTTTTTTTTACTAAAGAGAAGCGACGAAAACTAAGCACACCGCCATTTCGCGAGTTTTTAAGTAATTAAACCTTAAACTGGCAATGCCGTAATATTGTGAGTACATTCAGCTAATCCTAAATATTTTTTTTACCATATAAGAAAAAATCGAAAGTCGATTTTCAAGGGTAAAATATCGATTCACTGAATCGATTCAGTACGACATATCAATTTAAAAAATCGATTTATTTGGTCCGAGAAATCGATTCTTCGATCAATCGATTTGAGATCGCCATCCCTACTTTAGTCACAGTTCTACCGCCGTACAAAATGGACGTCGGTCGATCGTCATCAATGGCGATGGCGTCGGATGACGTGGCTATTACTGAAAAAAGATTAATAATAGAAATTTTAGAACTCTACAAAGATTTATGATATGACTGCATATGTCTGAACGAATCCCTGTATTTTAAATATAATTTTGCCCATTCTTTTCTCTTCGTTTTCTTCTTTTCAATGGTTGTACTTGTACTTGCTACGACGATTGCCGCAATTAACGCGATATTCGCTTCTTTGGATAAAGTTGGAGGCATGTCAACTCGACGCACTATATGTTTTTACACAGATCTAGTACCACTAGATTCAGAACATGCGTGGCCGATATATATAAGTTACTCTATGATGCGTGGCCACCTCAGTGCATTTCGCTCTATCTTCGAGTGTTGCCATTTTATAAACTTTCCTGCATTTTAGGGAAAATTTTCATTAAAAATACGTCCTCAAATTCACTCTTACATTAATTATTTATTACAATTCAGTGTAATAAATAAATAATGTTAGGTGAATTTGAGGACGTATTTTTAATGAAAATTTACCTTTGTAGTTTTTATATACATAATATACATTCGAGAAGGGAAGACCACAAATAAAGGAATATTAAATTCAGATACAGTTTCAATGTGTTTTATTATCATAGGTTATTTTACACATGTATAAATTTCTGTGCTAAGGGCCGATTACAAATATTGGAACATAAAAATCAAGTAGGTACAAAATCTACGTAGCCCGATGTCGAATGTTTTTCGTACGTAAATGTACGCTTTTGGGCTTATGAAATTTAGACATAAGGAAAAGTCGCGTAATTGGCTTGAATATCGTTTCCTTGAGTTTTAGAAAATCTTTATTTCCGTTTTCGATGCTGCGGAGAACTTCTGTTTCTTCCATATTTATAAGCATTTAACAAGCAATTTCTTAAGACGATTAGCTGATATCTGTTTTTGCTTCTGCAACTGAAAAAATAAATTTTAGAATATAAAATATTTTTTGTGTCAAGGCCATTATATTAATTATTTTAATACCAATGTATTGGTATCAAAGAACATTAATATACATATATAGCAAATAATTAGAAATAAAAATACTTCAATATATTAAATTTGAAACTATGGCATCAAAACAACTCTGCTTTTAGAAATAAAAACATTTTTAATCCCTCACGCGTCCAACTATAACATACTGATTTAGTTATGAGCAAACAATGTACGTAGGACGCGTGACGGTTTAGAGAAATGCTAACAATTAATGGCAAATAAAATGGAATTAATGCTTAATTTACTCCGGTTATAAATTTTTATCCATTATTAACTTTGTATTACCAAATAACTTGTTATTTTTATTAATAAAGATGTATTTTTTTAGTACAAACCAGTTTTCGAGTTTTAGCACCTGGGGACACATTTTAATCATTTGATTTCTGTCTATTCCTTTTAACTCCTCTATAGCTCGTTGATGGTATTGGAATTTGGATCATCATTTTGTGTTGCCGATACTGACTGCACAGATTCAAACTAAAAAATATAAATTCTTAGATTTATATTTTACTTTTATTTTACTAGAGAGTTAATGTAAAAAGCAATTTAATATGTAACAAAGTTTAATAAACGCATATGAAAATAATCTATCTTAGGGTTATAGGGAAATCTAACAATGGAATTTGATTGTGATTTAAAATCAACTTCTTAAAATGTAGATAAGTAATTACATTCATGCTGATTGTTGGCGTAGCATTTGACTCAAGGAGAGATTATTTAGGTTTGCAAACAAAAAAATTGCGTTAAAATTCTTTGAACATATTCTCGCTTTTTAGATGGTACCCAATTTTACCGACTAGCATCAATCCATATATACAAATGCCATTATACGTTGGAAAACTATGGGACAAACATTTTTTTTGCAATTTTGTGGACTTTTTTTCCCATTTGCAGGCAACATTGTGATTGAGGTTATCTTACACTTGAAAGCTAAAATTACCACGAAATATTAACAATAAGAATGATCAGTTGATAGGAAACAGTCAATTATAATGATTCTGATAATAAGTATCTTTATTTAATTGTTTACTTACGAATGAAATGAAATTCCATCGGCGTTTGTTTCCGTGCGGCTGTTATAGCCTAATACGCTGCAACCACCCATAATTATAAACACTCAGTACACGTAGTACATTCAGAACACTTTTATAATTAATAATAATAATAATAAGGGCGTAGGGATGTGACGACCCCATCGCCCACGGTTGGAATATCTATTGTTTACGTGACAATAGATATTCCACCCGTGCAATCAGTCAACCCGCAGGACACCTTGTGGCGGGGTGTCGGGGAGTAGCGACCCCGCGGGAACCGAGTGCTCCCGGGGGAGGCCCCTGTCTTCATCTCCGGCTTGCCTTCACCGGCCGGTCGGAGTGAAGCCTGACGAGGACAGGACCCCCACCTCTGGCTTGCCTTAACCGGCCGGCCAGAGTGGAGTCGCGAGAGCTTTTAGCTCGAAGGGTGGATGCGAATCGTAAGTGGCGAGTGGGCACGTGATGCTGGACCCTCAGGGAGCGCGTGATCGTAGTTTAAAGTCCAGGGACGCCTCTCCACCCTTAGCTGCTCACAATATGTTGCCCCCTTGTCGCACTATTGCAGCGACTTATTTCGGGGGCCCATACAGTGAGAGGGCGAGTCACCACCTGCCAACATATTTTTACTTTCTTTAAGTAGAAAGGCAGGTGCCATAGTTTCCCATAGTCCCCAATACCAGTCCATTTAGCATCCCAATCCATAGCCCAGTTATTAAATTTCCATACCCTGCAATAGTCCTACATCGGCCGCGGACTGCCTAGGACTGTATCTCTATAGTGCAGTCATGGGCAGGCTGCGGCTGGTGTCCCACAACACATTAAAATTCTCGAAAGGGCCTCTGCGTGTTGGATCCGTGTCCCCACGTAAGCCTTCCAAAGATCCGGGTACCGTCCTTCTGGTGGTACCCGAGTATTATGGAAATGAGAAACATAATAATAATAATACAAAAGATTTATTGCAACCAACAGAACATACATAATAATACACAATACAAAAAAAAAGGGAAAACAAACATAAAATAACACAAAATAATAAGGAATTTACAAATTACAATAGTTATAAGTACACAAATGTATTATGTGTGTTGCGCACTGGCTGCAATTAGGCCCTGGCTCAGCATAATGTTGTGGGAGCAAGCTCCACAACGCTGATAATTCTGCCAGATACCCAGATGAATAGTTTGCGCCTCCAATCAAGTATATGTATATATATAAGTATAATAAAAATAGAATAATTAATTATGAATTTAAAGCAATAATAAATGTGTAATAATAATAATAATATACAAGCAGTAGAATAGATATATTTGGTCAATTAAAATCAGTATTTATATGTAGGTATATATATGTATAATGTGTTAATTTATAAATTAGGATACGTATAGTCAAAGCAAATAAAATTAAGATGATTGTAAACTAAGCAGTAGTGATTTGTAAGTGCGACGAAAGTTGGATTTGCATTTGAGTTTTTTTATTGGAGGTGGTATGTTATTCCAACATTTCGTCGCATTATATTTAAATGACCCACGAAAGGCGGTAGTTTTATGTTGGGGAATTGATAACTCTTGGGTCCCACTTCTTATTTCACCTCTTTTAGTATACTTACGCCACAATAGTTTTGTGTACAGATATTCAGGCTGCTTTGTATTGATCGTATCAAATAAAAGGCAAGCTAATAATAAATCTTGCCGACCTTTCATTTTTAAGAACTTTATGCTATTAAGAAAAGGGGTGACGTGAGACCTGGGTGGGATTGTCACGCAAAATCTGGCACAGGAGTTTTGGACCCTCTGAATAAGACGGTGTGCTTTTGCCGTTAGACAAGGTCCATAAACAGGGAGAGCATAATTTAATTTAGAAAGTACGATGCTTTCGCACAATCGTATTCGTAGATCGACACTCAGAAAAGGCC
The DNA here is from genome assembly GCA_029959065.1 of Colias behrii. Lineage (NCBI taxonomy): Eukaryota > Metazoa > Arthropoda > Insecta > Lepidoptera > Pieridae > Colias > Colias behrii. The sequence continues at coordinate 236,947 of JARWMC010000034.1, forward strand.
GAATATTGTAAAGAACTTTGAGTCGATAAAAGCAATTACTAACTAAATTAGTGACATAATCTTCGAACCTTAACTGAGCGTCGAAATCGATGCCCAGGTTACGAGCAATTGTAACCCGCTCTATAGGGGTGGAGTTTACAAAAACAGTGGGATCTGCTTTAACCAAGTCAGAGACTTGTTTCTTAGACCCAACAACAAGATATTTAGACTTGGATGGATTAAGAACCAATGAGTTTTTATGAGACCAGTTTGATATGCGTTCCAAATCCTCATTCATTTTCCTGGTGCATTCTTCTATTCGATCTCTATCAATAGGAATGTAAAGTTGCAAATCATCGGCATATAAATGATATTGGGAGTTATTTATGCAAGAGGTGATATCTGCCGAGTACATGATAAATAAAAGTGGACCGAGAATACGTGAAAACTAACGGTTCGATTTCGATGAAACTTGGTATAATTATACCTTATTATCCTGGGCGTAAAATAGGATACTTTTTATCCTGGAAAAATACGTAGAAAAAAATTAATCTTAATTTTTCAGTTTTATCCATAGACGTTGTTCTGTAGAACCGCGAACACACGTTGCGTATTATTATAGGCCTAGCCGCATTTGGGTCCAATAGATATTTATAGATGTCATTCTCAGAGTTACTCAAAATGGAGAAATAAACCATCCACTCGAAGACCGACATCCGCGCGGACGGAGTCGCGGGCGGAAGCTAGTTTATATATATAATATAGTATATAAATAAACAAATAGTTGCCATGGCAATTGGCATTTTTGTACGTTGGTGGCGTATCTACCACTTGTCTATATATATATTATTTCTATATAATATCATTGTCCATGGACGCGAAAATCTGTCCTCACCGATAGAACGCGAGCGGACGCTATGCGATGCGAAACTTCACTAGCGAAACTTATGCGTCTGTGTAATGGCCATTTCGCAGTTCCTTGCGAAACAATACTGACAAGGACGCAACTATTTCATCTATCTATGTGCTAGAGTGAGACATATCATATGCGAAAACCTGCCATACAACTGACAGATTTTTCGTTTTTTCGCTGCCGCACGCGAATGCGTCGGTGTACTAAAAAGGCGTAGTACACAGCAATGTTTTCGCAACTTTTTCGCAATGCGTCTGTGTAATGGCCATTTCGCAGTTCCTTGCGAAACAATACTGACAAGGACGCAACTATTTCATCTATCTATGTGCTAGAGTGAGACATATCATATGCGAAATCCTGCCATACTACTGACAGATTTTTCGTTGTTTCGCTGCCGCACGCGAACGCGTCGGTGTACTAAAGGCGGTAATGGCCATTTCGCAGTTCCTTGCGAAACAATACTGACAAGGACGCAACTATTTCATCTATCTATGTGCAAGAGTGAGACATATCATATACGAAAACCTGCCATACTACTGACAGATTTTTCGTTTTTTCGCTGCCGCACGCGAATGCGTCGGTGTACTAAAAAGGCGTACTTAGTAAACAGCAATGTTTTCGCAACTTTTTCGCTATGCGTCTGTGTAATGGCCATTTCGCAGTTCCTTGCGAAACAATACTGACAAGGACGCAACTATTTCATCTATCTATGTGCTAGAGTGAGACATATCATATGCGAAATCCTGCCATACTACAGACAGATTTTTCGTTGTTTCGCTGCCGCACGCGAACGCGTCGGTGTACTAAAGGCGTAAAGCAGATACATAAAAATTCCTCAAATATTTGTGTTTACGCGTGCTTTCAGAAATTGATAAGGTATTTTCGGTGAGGAAACTAACCAAGAAGGATAGTTCGATTAATTATTAAAAAAAAAATCTATCAAAATGTAAAAATTCTGACAATTATTTGTTGCGATTTCGTCGACTGCTTCAACTATATTGCGTTGAAATAATATTATAACGTTAAAATTGAAACGGAGCCCCTGACTTATTCGGTTAAACCAAGCTAAATTGCGTTTTGAAGATTACATCCATTTACGCGATGCAATTAGCACAGAGAAGAAGATGCAGAAAATCTTGGGCTATTTAGGTACTATTTTACCGGCGACATACACAGGTAGTCCAAGTCATACGCATGAATATGCGCAAGATGCAATGACATAATATGTTCGTAATTAACTATGGTCGGCCTGGATCAATTCATTACATTTACATGTAATCCAAAATGGATGGAAATTATTCAAGTGCTGCTTCCCGGACTATTATCAAGTGATCGGCTCGACATTACCACACGTGTTTTCAAGCAATGAGTTACATTAAAGCAACACATCTTTCGGATTATCCCATGATGGATGTATTCAATCGAATGAAGAAAATCAAGCTTGCAGCATGCACACATTTTAATTTGGTTAGTCGAAAGAATTCGGGCAGATAAAATAGATGAGATTGTATGTGCGGGGATTGCTAATCCTGAAACCAATCCAGACCGACATTATGTTGTAATCACGAATATGATTCATGGACCGTGTGGCCACTGGCCAGTGTGGCACCAACAACCACCAATCACCATGCATGGTTGACAGCGAGTGTTCCAAAAGGTATCCACGAAAATTTACTGTAGAGACTATCACAGGCAACACGATGATAAAGAATGAAAAGAGATAATCCGAGTGCATCCCAGGCTGCAAAACGTAGTTTGATTCAATAATTTTTCTCTGGCACGTGTATGAAGTAATTAAGTATCTACTTAATTATTGTTTTTTTTTTATTCTATTAACCTATACCTATGTGTTATTCATCGAAATAAAATGCTGTTATATATCTATATTTAATTTTATCATGGTATTACATTCATCAAAGCCTAAATTAGTTCCAAGCCCAATAGCCCAAAGGTAACACGACATTCATTGACTGGGCGGTACGAAGTTCGCCGGGCCAGCTAGTATCAGATAATCCTTTAAGAATGTCTCCAGCTGGAAGGCACAAAGACGAACCGCCAGAATTGCCGCCAAAACCACCAAAGTTCCAAACCAGGACTTTTCAACGACAATCCTCTTTAATGTGCAAGCCAACACGTACCATTATTCGCTGTAGAACTAGAAGTGAAGATCTTGAAATGGCGCAATTCAGGCAAAAACAACAATCCAAGTACGATAGAAACGCAGAAAGCGACGACGGGTTAGAAGATTCTAGAACAAAGCATCGATACGAAGTAATCCGTGATTATGATGATACAGTCGACTATTCCCCAACAAAGAAAAGAATAGTGGAAGCAGATGAGAGCGAAGTAGAAGAATACAATGTAGACGCACCAGACGACCACGAATTGAAAGAAATACCGACTGAAATAGTTAAAACTGTCAACGGCAAGACACTAAGACGCTATAGTCCCTTCAGACGACGAAGAACGAAACACACGAGTGACTTTCACATCCCCGATGATGTCGCAAAAGCATTTGATAGCTACGCAAAAGCTACACGAGTTATTATCTACGCCTAGAAAACTAAAGAGCTACGCTAGCCAGCCATCTGTGCGAAGGACGCCTAATAAATCCGAAAGTCCCAGATACCCTGAAACTCCGATAAAAATGACATCTAGCACGCCTACACGTAGTGTGACTCCATCTAAATCCTGTGCAAACCTTTTAACGCGCAGTGCTACATCCCCCATCTCACCAAAAGCACAACAGAAGTTAAACTATGGGTTACCAGAGTTTGAGAGGCAAGACGTGTTTGTTACCAGATTTAGAGATAAAAAGGAAAGGAGTTTTTATATGGATAGACGGGAGGCGAGTAGAGAGAGTAGGAGAGTAACTCCGAAACGGGATAAGACTACAGCTGTTATAATGCCTAGGTAAGTTTTTATTTTGATGTAAATTATTATGTATTAACAGAGATAGAAGACATAAGATTATAATATAGTACTAAATAAAATAAAAATAATTAAAGATTAGTTCAAATTAGGTGCAAAGTTTTCAAAAAGATGCCAAATGATTAAATAGGTACATGCTTGGTCATGATATATAGATAAATTAAATATGAATTGTATTGTTTTGTGACTGAAATATTACGAACTTATCATAATCCTATCAGAATAAGAACATTTTCATCATTACACGGTATGTGACCAACTAATTGATATTTCTTATTTCTTGCTTATTCAACTTTACGTACTTGTTAAAATAAATTAAATACATACAAACAAGAAAATAATGAAATGATAATGGCTGAACGTATTCTAGCGATTATCCGTATCGTTACTTTGACGTAAACCATTATGTGCTCTCTACACAATGTGCAGCTTTGGTCCAACAAATGATCGTGGGTGTTTGCCGAAATTACGGTGATTATGAAAAAACATCTACAATCACGGCCGATCATAGACATTTAGGCCCTCTACACATTCGTGCCTCTACTCGTCCAACGTTGCCCATTGTGCAGAGCGCCCATTGTATTTTAAAACCAATATTATGAAATCACCATCAAACAAAATTTGTAAAAAATAAGTGAAATAACCTTTACAAACCTTTTACAGGGTAGCAACCCAATCCCCATCAGTATACTCCGAAGAGACCTACAAATCCTTCTCAAGCCTAAAATCCATGAGTGCAGCAACCGCTTCGCTGACCATTGCTGCTTTGATGCTGACGCTGTGCGGTGGACTGACTACTGGATTGAGCTTCTATATGATGTATAGCGTAAGTTTCCTTTGTTTATTATGTACTAACTAGCTTTTCGCCCGCAGCTTTTCTCGCGAACATATTCAAAGGAAAACCCGCACAGTTCCCGTTCCCGTTGGATTTTCGGGATAAAAACTATCCTGTGTTTATCCTTTATGTGTGTACGAAATTTCATGAAAATCGGTCTAGCAGTTTTTGCGTAACCATACAAACACAAAAAACAAACATGCAAACTTTCGCATTTAGAAATTGAGAATATTAGTAGTGATTAGTAAGATAGTCACTGGAGACCCATTGGTCGAATTTCGACCTTATAACGATTAACAAAAGATGTGTGTGTGTGTTTCAAATATGTTATGTTTCGTTTGCATTGTATTGTACATCTTTTAATTGGATTTTTAAAAATTGTAAGCATACTACACTCCTCTACCTGAATACATATAGAAACTCTATTCTAAGTCCTTTATACATAAACGATGCATAGGTAAGTGTGCAGTCAGCAGCCACGCAATACACGCAAAAAAATAAGCTCACAAATTCATTATTGAAGGAAAATCACATAATATCATGTTTCAAATCTTCTTAGAAACTACAGGTATTACTAAATCTGTACGTTACATCATACGTGCATATTAAAATGGCTGCGTCCGCGTCCTAAACAGTTTTTGCGTTTTTCGCTAGATATGGTATCTTAAAATACAACTTTTGGCACATTAGTCTTTACTTAGTACGTGGATAAAATCGAACTGTTGCAAGTTATGAAATAAAGAACATAGAAAAGTGAATTTGAAATGACGATTGATTCGCGCACAGCTTCGTAATCACACCCGTTATAAAATTCAAACGCAATTTTAAGCTATTGCATAGCTTCTATCGCGGGCCTTGAGCGCGGGGACCGAATCGAGAAATTCCGTAACGAAAAACCTCACGCTCCCCCACTCCGACGGGCGGAGGTGTGGCTTGAAAGTGTGGAGGAAGGAAGGTGGAATTCCTCCATCGAAAAAGGGAAAATTCTCGACCAGTCTACTCGACTGGCCGGCCGTTAAGGCCCCAATGGATCGACGACTGGGTCTTCACACACGCAGCCTCCGCGAGGAGGCTGCGTGGGGAATGCTGATCGGGGTGGGAAAGCCCCCTGCAGCAGGTTGCTAGCGCCGCCCGCTAATACGGGCGGGTTACTGTGAGGGCGGATCGCCCTGTTTAGGTACAGTAGAACTCCAATTATCCGAACTCCGACTATCCGAATCGCCGATTATCCGAATCACAAAAAAATTGTCGAAAACGGTTGAAGACCGCAAAACAGCTTACATTGACGGAGATGTTTAAAAAACAATGATTTTTATTTCTAAACTTGTACATAAGTACATTTTATTTATATTTAAAACATGTGAAAATTTCATGTTTCTTTCATTTAATTCAATAAAAAAATAGTGCAATATCAAAACTTAGCTTTTATTCTCTCCAATGGCAATTTTTTTTTTTAAAATCCGATTATCCGAATATTTGATTATCCGAATGGGTCCCGGTCCCCATTAATTCGGATAATTAATTGGAGTTCTACTGTATTTGAATTTGGGGCACAGTATAGGAGACTGTGCCCGACTCTGATAATTTGACCCTTTTCGCATTTTGCGAGGACTCGACCGACCTTGATTTGGTTTTACGAGCCCGGCCAGAACTTTTTAGGCCGGGGACGGATAAGGAACCCGGGAGCGACACAGAACCGAATGGTGAGGTAGGAGGCGCCAACTGCGCGTAGGAGTGGGCGTGGGAGTGGCTGGGTACGTTGTGTACCGACTGTGTAGGTGGTATGCAGGGTGAGGCGACAGACGGCGCGGTAGAGTGCGCCGTCGCAGGCAGGGCTTGCGGGGGTGGGGGCGTTGGTTGGGATTGCGCTATTTGCGCGTGGGAGTGGATTTGGTAGGAGGGAATAGTGGGGGGCGCACCCCCAATGGATGATGTCGGAAAGTTGTATATATAGCTCTGTCGCGAAAAAATTTCGCTTGCGCGATTCAGAGCGAGGTGTCGCTACCTCCGGGAAGTTGGCACCGCACTTTGAAGTTAGAAAAATTTTAAAGGTTGTTCCAGGTTGTTCTAGGTTTGTTCTACATTGTTCCAGAATTGCATACAGCTGAGATTAAAACTTTTCGAGAAAAGTCAAAAAACCCGATTTTTGAGCTGGCACCGCACTTTTTAGATATCGCGATTCTGGCGGTTGTTCTGAGTTGTTCTAGGTTTGTTCTATATTGTTCCAAAATATCGCGTCCGAAAAAGATTTATTTTCCACAAAATTCGTAAAAAACCAAAAAGAAGTTGGCACCGCACTTTGAAGTTAGAAAAATTTTAAAGGTTGTTCCAGGTTGTTCTAGGTTTGTTCTATATTGTTCCAAAATATCGCGTCCGAAAAAAATTTATTTTCCACAAAATTCGCAAAAAACCAAAAAGAAGTTGGCACCGCACTTTGAAGTTAGAAAAATTTTAAAGGTTGTTCTAGGTTGTTCTAGGTTTGTTCTATATTGTTCCAAAATATCGCGTCCGAAAAAAATTTATTTTCCACAAAATTCTCAAAAAACCAAAAGGAAGTTGGCACCGCACTTTGAAGTTAGAAAAATTTTAAAGGTTGTTCCAGGTTGTTCTAGGTTTGTTCTATATTGTTCCAAAATATCGCGTCCGAAAAAAATTTATTTTCCACAAAATTCGTAAAAAACCTGATTTCACTAGAAAATCGAAAGGACATTTTTGATCTAATTTTCGTACCTAAACTTTTAAACAATAATATTGACTGCTCTGCCCCCAATTGCTAACAAGACTCAACATTCGCCATTTTTTTTTTACGAAATTTCGAAACATAATTTTTTTTCGGATGCGATATTTTGGAACAATATAGAACGAACCTAGAACAACTCAGAACAACCGCCAGAATCGTGATATCGTAAAGCGCGTCACACACGGTGAAGATAGTATAATATTTTATGTTAAGATTCTCTAATATAAAATATTACAGTATCTTAAGGTATCCGGTATCAGCGTTCTGACCATCATTTTTCTTTTTGTCATTGCGTACTAAGACCCCTGTAGAACCGCCATCCTGTTACAAATGACCCGAAACACTTATACAAAATTTCGTGTGTGACGCGCTTAAAAGTGCGGTGCCAGCTTCTTTTTGGTTTTTTACGAATTATGTGGAAAAAAAATTTTTTTCGGACGCGATATTTTGGAACAATATAGAACAAACCTAGAACAACCTGGAACAACCTTTAAAATTTTTCTAACTTCAAAGTGCGGTGCCAACTTCCTTTTGGTTTTTTGCGAATTTTGTGGAAAATAAATTTTTTTCGGACGCGATATTTTGGAACAATATAGAACAAACCTAGAACAACCTGGAACAACCTTTAAAATTTTTCTAACTTCAAAGTGTGGTGCCAACTTCCCGGAGGCCAACTTCTTTTTGGTTTTTTACGAATTTTGTGGAAAATAAATTTTTTTCAGACGCGATATTTTGGAACAATATAGAACAAACCTAGAACAACCTGGAACAACCTTTAAAATTTTTCTAACTTCAAAGTGCGGTGCCAACTTCTTTTTGGTTTTTTGCGAATTTTGTGGAAAATAAATTTTTTTCGGACGCGATATTATGGAACAATATAGAACAAACCTAGAACAACCTGGAACAACCTTTAAAATTTTTCTAACTTCAAAGTGCGGTGCCAACTTCCTTTTGGTTTTTTGCGAATTTTGTGGAAAATAAATTTTTTTCGGACGCGATATTTTGGAACAATATAGAACAAACCTAGAACAACCTGGAACAACCTTTAAAATTTTTCTAACTTCAAAGTGCGGTGCCAACTTCCCGGAGGTGGTTTTTTACGAATTTTGTGGAAAATAAATTTTTTTCGGACGCGATATTTTGGAACAATATAGAACAAACCTAGAACAACCTGGAACAACCTTTAAAATTTTTCTAACTTCAAAGTGCGGTGCCAACTTCCTTTTGGTTTTTTGCGAATTTTGTGGAAAATAAATTTTTTTCGGACGCGATATTTTGGAACAATATAGAACAAACCTAGAACAACCTGGAACAACCTTTAAAATTTTTCTAACTTCAAAGTGTGGTGCCAACTTCCCGGAGGCCAACTTCTTTTTGTTTTTTTACGAATTTTGTGGAAAATAAATTTTTTTCGGACGCGATATTTTGGAACAATATAGAACAAACCTAGAACAACCTGGAACAACCTTTAAAATTTTTCTAACTTCAAAGTGCGGTGCCAACTTCTTTTTGGTTTTTTGCGAATTTTGTGGAAAATAAATTTTTTTCGGACGCGATATTTTGGAACAATATAGAACAAACCTAGAACAACCTGGAACAACCTTTAAAATTTTTCTAACTTCAAAGTGCGGTGCCAACTTCTTTTTGGTTTTTTACGAATTTTGTGGAAAATAAATCTTTTTCGGACGCGATATTTTGGAACAATATAGAACAAACCTAGAACAACTCAGAACAACCGCCAGAATCGCGATATCTAAAAAGTGCGGTGCCAGCTCAAAAATCGGGTTTTTTGACTTTTCTCTAAAAGTTTTAATCTCAGCTGTATGCAATTCTGGAACAATGTAGAACAAACCTAGAACAACCTTTAAAATTTTTCTAACTTCAAAGTGCGGTGCCAACTTCCCGGAGGTGGTGTCGCTACAAAGGCATAGCATCTCGGAGCAATTAACAAGCTAATTGCTCCGAGCATAGCATGCAATACGGGGGGGGACAGTTGCCTTGTAATGACATTTGTCGAAGATAGAGGCGCCATCTCTACGTTGAATCCAAACGCCACGGACCAATTAGTTTCTTAAATAACTGTAGATGGCACTACATTAACGAGTTATAAAATAACAGTATTTTTGTTATTTTCCAAAAAAATTATATCATCATATATAAATTTTGAGAATTTTTTACATCCAAAAAAGGTAATTAAATAAATCTTTTTTAAATATTATTATAATATATAAAGCTACACTACCACTCACTGACTGACTCACTGACATCGGTTTTCTCGGAAACTACGCGGAAAGTGGGGGGGATAATGACGTGAACGTGTAGAGGTACGCCGAGTGACCAGAGGAAAAATATAGCGATCTCGATCATCTTCGAATACCGAGTGGACCCCTGGAGTTGCGCGAAAACGGTGCCACCTGGAGGGGGGGTGTCTGAACAAAAAATGCTCGGAACTGGTGGCGATTACCAGGGGTGGTGGAAAAATGGGGATTTTCGCGAAAACAAGATGGCCGCCGTACTTTGCCAAAATCGCCGTTTATGAATCCTTACGTCTCAAATTTGGCACACGTGCTCTGTTCGAGCCGGCGAATCGATCGGTGCCCCGTTCGAGTGGCTCCGGGCCCCCGTTTCCAACTTCCATACAACGTAAAATCCAACGGCCCGCGGAAACGGTACGAGTTGGGTGGGGGGTCCCGGAACTAAAAATGATCACCACCCTGGGACGCTACCAGGGAGCCATAGTGGGTCGCTCGATTTTGGAATTTTTCCATTTTTGGCGCAAATATAAAAACGTAAATTTAGACGAGGTGGCGCAACGGAGAAATACACCAATGATGCATTCGTACTCGCCCAGCTCCCAGGATATCCAGAAAAATACGAAATCTTAAACTTTCCCTCATCTCTCGAAGACGGTCAACGGCCCGCGCAAACGGTAGCAGCTACATCTGGGGTGCTCGAACTAAACTTGTAGTAGACCTCGAGCAATTACCACAGATAGTGAAAAAAATTCAAAATGGCGGAAAAAATGGCCGCCGCCATACAAATGCTAAAACGGCCATCGCTGGTCCGATCACTCTGAAACTTGGCACAGGGGCTTTAATCGAGCCTCACATTACGTTGGCATACTCATCATCGAGTTTCCATCGCTGGTTTCCGAGTTTCATACAACGCGAAATTCGACGGCTCTACGAAACGGCGCCAGATAGGTGGGGAGTGTAGAACTAAAAAATGATCAGGAAGATAGGGCGCTACCAGGGCAATGGAGAAATTTCAAATTGGACGCAATTTTTTTTTCAAAAATGGCCAATTTTTCAAAGCAAGATGGTGGCGCCGGTTACTTTACGATCAGTCTGAAAATTGACTTCTATGCTCTAATCGGCTAGATTTACAAAACTGCATACTCAGAATTTCTCTCCGACCCCCGGTTTCCATTTTCCATACATCACGAAATTCAATGGTTCTCTGAACTGGTGGCAGGTAGGTCGGGGTCGCCGAAGTAAAAAATGCTTCAAAACCTGGTCCGCTTCCAGGCATATAATATTTTTTTGTAAAAAGTGAAATTTTTTTTTTAGAAAATTTTGTATGGAAATTTCCATAGTAGGAAGGGTAATTGAATAGCAATGGCAAAAGACGGCGCCGCGGGCTGCTTGCTGCCCGCGCACCGCGCAACCTCGAAGGTCGACAGCTTCCCGGAGTAGAAAATATTTATTAACTTTTGAACTTCCACACGAGCCAAGCGAGCGAAGCGAGCGAGTCGCGGCAGCGGCCGGCGTAAATATTGAAAGAAGTAGCGAGGAGCGAAGCGACGAGCGAGTTAGGTTAACTTTTGAACTACCGCACTAGCCAAGCGAGCGAAGCGAGCAAGTCACGTCAGCGGCCGGCGTAAATATTCAAAGAAGTAGCGAGGAGCGAAGCGACGAGCGAGTTAGGTTACTTTTGAACTATCGCACTAGCCAAGCGAGCGAAGCGAGCAAGTCACGTCAGCGGCCGGCGTAAATATCCAAAGAAGTAGCGAGGAGCGAAGCGACGAGCGAGTTAGGTTACTTTTGAACTATCGCACTAGCCAAGCGAGCGAAGCGAGCAAGTCACGTCAGCGGCCGGCGTAAATATCCAAAGAAGTAGCGAGGAGCGAAGCGACGAGCGAGTTAGGTTAACTTTTGAACTACCGCACTAGCCAAGCGAGCGAAGCGAGCGAGTCGCGGCAGCGGCCGGCGTAAATATCATCATAGGTAGCGAAGAGAGAAGCGACGAGCATGTTAAGTAAACTCTTGAATAGAAGCGACTTTAGGGCGATTCCCACTCAAACAAAAAAAACTACGTAGGTTAAAAACTATTAAAACTACGTTAAAAAAAACCGACTTCACGGAAAAATAGGTTCTTATTTTTAGTGCCAAAAGCATAATGAATTTGATTTTAAACGAAGCTACTAAAAAGACTGAAGTTTTCAATATGTAATAATATACACATCTTCACACATTTATTGAGTGAATGAGCCAATCGTTCACGCTTTATAAGCATAGGACTTACACCAAGAGTAGTGTAGGTTTTGTATCGAATATACCCAATTTTTTGTGTTGCGAATAATGTAATTGAATTGCAAGTAGGTAGTTCTTGTATCGAAATAATCTTAGTTCTTGTATCAAAAAATAGCGTAGTTTAATAAGTATTTAGTGCTTGGCACCGACTTCAAACCTATATAGTGAATAACACAACTAAATAATATGTGGTAATTAATTATTTTGACGTGACAACGTCTTAAATTAGGTTGCGGCTGGGAGTCACTTATGAAAAAGTGTAACGCTCGGTAACGTTACGATGAGTCACCGAACGAGAGAGAGGCCCGCCGAATGCCTTGCGTCTCTCTCCCACTCAACTATGATCGTTGTCACGTAAAATCTTCGCCCGTAAAACCGACTTTACAGGCAACCATTTTTTTACTTTCCCGTTTTTGAAGTCGGTTTTTTTAAAGTAGTTATTTTTATAGTGTAACGATATGTAATTCGATACACCCTTTGACTGTAGTCCTATGGCTTTCACTTAGATATTTTTAGTGCCGAAAGCATAATGAATTTGATTTTAAACGACGCTACCTACTAAAAAGACTTGAAGTTTTCAATATGTCTTACACCTCTTCACACATTTATTAAAGTGAAACTTTTATTACATCGTCTCAAACTTTTTGGTCTGTGTAGCGCATGTCGCGTGACGGTCGGCTGCCGAGTAGGTATAAAGCAGTGTTCGGAACCGTTCGAACAGTTTCACTTTTACCGTGGTTTCATAAAACCACACAACATTTTTTGTCTTGAACAGTTTATTAAGAAAAGTCACCGCTATCGATTAGACACCTCAAAAAAATGAAATTCGGGGATCACGTTTCAAAAAATTAACCAATATTTGAATAAGTAATTTATAAGCCGTTTCGACTGACTGTAGAATCGCTGTTAGCAGATGTAACAAATGGACAGGAAATTCGAATGCATTTTCTAATGACTGAAGATTTCTGCCCTGGGATGTACCGCGAGCTGCTTGCAGCTCGCGCACCACGCACCCTCGAAGGTGGACAGCCCCCCGGAATAGAAAATATTTGAATGGGAAATTTATAAGCACTTCCGATTGACTGTGGAATCGCTGTTAGCAGATAATAACAAATTGATGGGGAATTTAAATGTATTTTCAAATCACTGAAGATTTCTGCCCTGGGATGCGCCGCGGGCTGCTTGCAGCCCGCGCACCAAGCACCTTCGAAGGTTGACAGCCTCCTGGAGTAAAAAATAGGTACTTGAATGGGGAATTTATAAGCATTACCGACTGACTGTAGAATCGCTGTTAGCAGATAATAACAAATTGATGGGGAATTTAAATGTATTTTCAAATCACTGAAGATTTCTGCCCTGGGATGCGCCGCGGGCTGCTTGCAGCCCGCGCACCAAGCACCTTCGAAGGTTGACAGCCTCCTGGAGTAAAAAATAGGTACTTGAATGGGGAATTTATAAGCATTACCGACTGACTGTAGAATCGCTGTTAGCAGATGTAACAAATGGACAGGAAATTCGAATGCATTTTCAAATGACTGCCCTATTGCTTCAACCCAGGGGCAAAAGGGGCTCGCGGGCTGCTTGCAGCCCGCGCACAACGCACCAGCTAGTTATAATATATAAAGCTACACTACCACTCACTGACTGACTCACTGACATCGGTTTTCTCGGAAACTACGCGGAAAGTGGGGGGGATAATGACGTGAACGTGTAGAGGTACGCCGAGTGACCAGAGGAAAAATATAGCGATCTCGATCATCTTCGAATACCGAGTGGACCCCTGGAGTTGCGCGAAAACGGTGCCACCTGGAGGGGGGGTGTCTGAACAAAAAATGCTCGGAACTGGTGGCGATTACCAGGGGTGGTGGAAAAATGGGGATTTTCGCGAAAACAAGATGGCCGCCGTACTTTGCCAAAATCGCCGTTTATGAATCCTTACGTCTCAAATTTGGCACACGTGCTCTGTTCGAGCCGGCGAATCGATCGGTGCCCCGTTCGAGTGGCTCCGGGCCCCCGTTTCCAACTTCCATACAACGTAAAATCCAACGGCCCGCGGAAACGGTACGAGTTGGGTGGGGGGTCCCGGAACTAAAAATGATCACCACCCTGGGACGCTACCAGGGAGCCATAGTGGGTCGCTCGATTTTGGAATTTTTCCATTTTTGGCGCAAATATAAAAACGTAAATTTAGACGAGGTGGCGCAACGGAGAAATACACCAATGATGCATTCGTACTCGCCCAGCTCCCAGGATATCCAGAAAAATACGAAATCTTAAACTTTCCCTCATCTCTCGAAGACGGTCAACGGCCCGCGCAAACGGTAGCAGCTACATCTGGGGTGCTCGAACTAAACTTGTAGTAGACCTCGAGCAATTACCACAGATAGTGAAAAAAATTCAAAATGGCGGAAAAAATGGCCGCCGCCATACAAATGCTAAAACGGCCATCGCTGGTCCGATCACTCTGAAACTTGGCACAGGGGCTTTAATCGAGCCTCACATTACGTTGGCATACTCATCATCGAGTTTCCATCGCTGGTTTCCGAGTTTCATACAACGCGAAATTCGACGGCTCTACGAAACGGCGCCAGATAGGTGGGGAGTGTAGAACTAAAAAATGATCAGGAAGATAGGGCGCTACCAGGGCAATGGAGAAATTTCAAATTGGACGCAATTTTTTTTTCAAAAATGGCCAATTTTTCAAAGCAAGATGGTGGCGCCGGTTACTTTACGATCAGTCTGAAAATTGACTTCTATGCTCTAATCGGCTAGATTTACAAAACTGCATACTCAGAATTTCTCTCCGACCCCCGGTTTCCATTTTCCATACATCACGAAATTCAATGGTTCTCTGAACTGGTGGCAGGTAGGTCGGGGTCGCCGAAGTAAAAAATGCTTCAAAACCTGGTCCGCTTCCAGGCATATAATATTTTTTTGTAAAAAGTGAAATTTTTTTTTTAGAAAATTTTGTATGGAAATTTCCATAGTAGGAAGGGTAATTGAATAGCAATGGCAAAAGACGGCGCCGCGGGCTGCTTGCTGCCCGCGCACCGCGCAACCTCGAAGGTCGACAGCTTCCCGGAGTAGAAAATATTTATTAACTTTTGAACTTCCACACGAGCCAAGCGAGCGAAGCGAGCGAGTCGCGGCAGCGGCCGGCGTAAATATTGAAAGAAGTAGCGAGGAGCGAAGCGACGAGCGAGTTAGGTTAACTTTTGAACTACCGCACTAGCCAAGCGAGCGAAGCGAGCAAGTCACGTCAGCGGCCGGCGTAAATATTCAAAGAAGTAGCGAGGAGCGAAGCGACGAGCGAGTTAGGTTACTTTTGAACTATCGCACTAGCCAAGCGAGCGAAGCGAGCAAGTCACGTCAGCGGCCGGCGTAAATATCCAAAGAAGTAGCGAGGAGCGAAGCGACGAGCGAGTTAGGTTACTTTTGAACTATCGCACTAGCCAAGCGAGCGAAGCGAGCAAGTCACGTCAGCGGCCGGCGTAAATATCCAAAGAAGTAGCGAGGAGCGAAGCGACGAGCGAGTTAGGTTAACTTTTGAACTACCGCACTAGCCAAGCGAGCGAAGCGAGCGAGTCGCGGCAGCGGCCGGCGTAAATATCATCATAGGTAGCGAAGAGAGAAGCGACGAGCATGTTAAGTAAACTCTTGAATAGAAGCGACTTTAGGGCGATTCCCACTCAAACAAAAAAAACTACGTAGGTTAAAAACTATTAAAACTACGTTAAAAAAAACCGACTTCACGGAAAAATAGGTTCTTATTTTTAGTGCCAAAAGCATAATGAATTTGATTTTAAACGAAGCTACTAAAAAGACTGAAGTTTTCAATATGTAATAATATACACATCTTCACACATTTATTGAGTGAATGAGCCAATCGTTCACGCTTTATAAGCATAGGACTTACACCAAGAGTAGTGTAGGTTTTGTATCGAATATACCCAATTTTTTGTGTTGCGAATAATGTAATTGAATTGCAAGTAGGTAGTTCTTGTATCGAAATAATCTTAGTTCTTGTATCAAAAAATAGCGTAGTTTAATAAGTATTTAGTGCTTGGCACCGACTTCAAACCTATATAGTGAATAACACAACTAAATAATATGTGGTAATTAATTATTTTGACGTGACAACGTCTTAAATTAGGTTGCGGCTGGGAGTCACTTATGAAAAAGTGTAACGCTCGGTAACGTTACGATGAGTCACCGAACGAGAGAGAGGCCCGCCGAATGCCTTGCGTCTCTCTCCCACTCAACTATGATCGTTGTCACGTAAAATCTTCGCCCGTAAAACCGACTTTACAGGCAACCATTTTTTTACTTTCCCGTTTTTGAAGTCGGTTTTTTTAAAGTAGTTATTTTTATAGTGTAACGATATGTAATTCGATACACCCTTTGACTGTAGTCCTATGGCTTTCACTTAGATATTTTTAGTGCCGAAAGCATAATGAATTTGATTTTAAACGACGCTACCTACTAAAAAGACTTGAAGTTTTCAATATGTCTTACACCTCTTCACACATTTATTAAAGTGAAACTTTTATTACATCGTCTCAAACTTTTTGGTCTGTGTAGCGCATGTCGCGTGACGGTCGGCTGCCGAGTAGGTATAAAGCAGTGTTCGGAACCGTTCGAACAGTTTCACTTTTACCGTGGTTTCATAAAACCACACAACATTTTTTGTCTTGAACAGTTTATTAAGAAAAGTCACCGCTATCGATTAGACACCTCAAAAAAATGAAATTCGGGGATCACGTTTCAAAAAATTAACCAATATTTGAATAAGTAATTTATAAGCCGTTTCGACTGACTGTAGAATCGCTGTTAGCAGATGTAACAAATGGACAGGAAATTCGAATGCATTTTCTAATGACTGAAGATTTCTGCCCTGGGATGTACCGCGAGCTGCTTGCAGCTCGCGCACCACGCACCCTCGAAGGTGGACAGCCCCCCGGAATAGAAAATATTTGAATGGGAAATTTATAAGCACTTCCGATTGACTGTGGAATCGCTGTTAGCAGATAATAACAAATTGATGGGGAATTTAAATGTATTTTCAAATCACTGAAGATTTCTGCCCTGGGATGCGCCGCGGGCTGCTTGCAGCCCGCGCACCAAGCACCTTCGAAGGTTGACAGCCTCCTGGAGTAAAAAATAGGTACTTGAATGGGGAATTTATAAGCATTACCGACTGACTGTAGAATCGCTGTTAGCAGATAATAACAAATTGATGGGGAATTTAAATGTATTTTCAAATCACTGAAGATTTCTGCCCTGGGATGCGCCGCGGGCTGCTTGCAGCCCGCGCACCAAGCACCTTCGAAGGTTGACAGCCTCCTGGAGTAAAAAATAGGTACTTGAATGGGGAATTTATAAGCATTACCGACTGACTGTAGAATCGCTGTTAGCAGATGTAACAAATGGACAGGAAATTCGAATGCATTTTCAAATGACTGCCCTATTGCTTCAACCCAGGGGCAAAAGGGGCTCGCGGGCTGCTTGCAGCCCGCGCACAACGCACCAGCTAGTTATAATATATAAAGCTACACTACCACTGACTCACTCACTGACATCGGGTTTCTCGGAAACTACGGGGAAAGTTGGGGGGATTTCGACGTGGACGTGTAGAGGTGCTCCCAGTGACCACCGGAAAAATATTGACATCTCCAACACCCTGGACAAGAGAGTGGACCCCTGGAGGTGCGCAAAAACGGTGGTACCTGGAGGGGGGGTGTCTGAACAAAAAATGCTCGGAACTGGTGGCGATTACCAGGGGGGGTGGAAAAATGGGGATTTTCGCGAAAACAAGATGGCCGCCGTACTTTGCCAAAATCGCCGTTTATGAATCCTTACGTCTCAAATTTGGCACACGTGCTCTGTTCGAACCGGCGAATCGATCGGTGCCCCGTTCGAGTGGCTCCGGGCCCCCGTTTCCGACTTCCATACAACGTAAAATCCAACGGCCCGCGGAAACGGTGCGAGTTGGGTGGGGGGTCCGGGAACTAAAAATGATCACCACCCTGGGACGCTACCAGGGAGCCATAGTGGGTCGCTCGATTTTGGAATTTTTCCATTTTTGGCGCAAACATAAAAAGGTGCCTATAGCCGAGGTGGTGCAATGGAGAAACACACCAATGACGCATTCATACTCGCCCAGCTCCCAGGATATCCAGAAAAATATGAAACCCTGAACTTTCTCACAGCCCGCGAAGACGGTCAACGGCCCGCGCAAACGGTAGCAGCTACATCTGGGGTGCTCGAACTAAACTTGTAGTAGACCTCGAGCAATTACCACAGATAGTGAAAAAAATTCAAAATGGCGGAAAAAATGGCCGCCGCCATACAATTTCTAAAACGGCCATCGCTGGGCCGATCGCGCTGAAACTTAGCACAGGGGCTTTAATCGAGCCGCACATTAAGGTGGGATACTCATAATTGAATTTCCACGGCTGGTTTCCGAGTTTCATACAACGCGAAATTCGACGGCTCTCCGAAACGGCGCGAGATAGGTGGGGGGTGTAGAACTAAAAAATGATCAGGAAGATGGGGCGCTACCAGGGCAATGGAGAAATTTCAAATTGGACGCCATTTTTTTTTTCAAAAATGGCCAATTTTTCAAAGCAAGATGGTGGCGCCGGTTACTTTACGATCGGTCTGAAAATTGACTTTTGTGCTCTAATCGGCCAGATTTACAATACTGCATACTCAGAATTTCTTTCCGACCCCCGGTTTCCATTTTCCATACATCACGAAATTCAACGGCTCTCTGAACCGGTGGCAGGTAGGTCGGGGTCGCCGAAGTAAAAAATGCTTCAAAACTTGGTCCGCTTCCAGGCATATAAAATTTTTTGGTAAAAAGCGAAATTTTTTTTTCGAAAATTTTGTATGGAAATTTCCATAGTAGGAAGGCAAAAGACGGCGCCGCGGGCTGCTTGCTGCCCGCGCACCGCGCAACCTCGAAGGTAGACAGCCTCCCGGAGTAGAAAATATTTATTAACTTTTGAACTACCGCACGAGCCAAGCGAGCGAAGCGAGCGAATCACGGCAGCGGCTGGCGTAAATATTCAAATAGGTAGCGAGGAGCGAAGCGACGAGCGAGTTAGGTTAACTTTTGAACTACCGCACTAGCCAAGCGAGCGAAGCGAGCAAGTCACGTCAGCGGCCGGCGTAAATATTCAAAGAAGTAGCGAGGAGCGAAGCGACGAGCAAGTTAGGTTAACTTTTGAACTACCGCACTAGCCAAGCGAGTGAAGCGAGCAAGTCACGTCAGCGGCCGGCGTAAATATTCAAAGAAGTAGCGAGGAGCGAAGCGACGAGCGAGTTAGGTTAACTTTTGAACTACCGCACTAGCCAAGCGAGCGAAGCGAGCAAGTCACGTCAGCGGCCGGCGTAAATACTCAAAGAAGTAGCGAGGAGCGAAGCGACGAGGGAGTGAGGTTACTTTTGAACTACCGCACTAGCCAAGCGAGCGAAGCGAGCATGTCACGTCAGCGGCCGGCGTAAATATTCAAATAGGTAGCGAGGAGCGAAGCGACGAGCGTGTTAACTCTTGAACAGAAGCGACTTTAGGGCGATTCCCACTCAAACAAAAAAACTACGTAGGTTAGCTACGTTAAAAAAAAACGACTTCAAAAACAGAAAAGTAGGTTCTTATTTTTAGTGCCGAAAGCATAATGAATTTGATTTTAAACGAAGCTACTAAAAAGACTGAAGTTTTCAATATGTAATAATATACACATCTTCACACATTTATTGAGTGAATGAGCCAATCCTTCACGCTTTATAAGCGTAGGACTTACACCAAGAGTAGTGTAGATTTTGTATCGAAAATAGCCAATTTTTTGTATCGCGAATAATGTTATTGAATTGCAAGTAGGTAGTTCTTGTATCGAAATAATCTTAGTTCTTGTATCAAAAAATAGCGTAGTTTAATAAGTGTTTAGTGCTTGGCACCGACTTCAAACCTATATAGTGAATAATAACACAACTAAATAATATGTAGTAATTAATTATTTTTTACTTTTCCGTTTTTGAAGTCGGTTTTTTTAAAGTAGTTATTTTAATAGTGTAACGAATAAACGAATATACGGTGTATTATTCGATACACCCTTTGACTGTAGTCCTATCTATGGCTTTCACTTAGATATTTTTAGTGCCGAAAGCATAATGAATTTGATTTTAAACGACGCTACTAAAAAGACTTGAAGTTTTCAATATGTTTTATACATCTTCACACATTTATTGTCTTGAACAGTTTATTATGAAAAGTCACCGCTATTGATTAGACACATCAAATAAATGAAATTCGGGATCACGTTTCAAAAATTTAACCAATATTTGAATAAGTAATTTATAAGCAGTTTCGACTGACTGTTATAGAATCGCTGTTAGCAGATGTAACAAATGGACAGGAAATTCGAATGCATTAATTTCAAATAACTGAAGATTACTGCTCTGGGATGAGCCGCGAGCTGCTTGCAGCTCGCGCACCACGCACCCTCGAAGGTGGACAGCCCCCCGGAATAGAAAATATTTGAATGGGAAATTTATAAGCACTTCCGATTGACTGTGGAATCGCTGTTAGCAGATAATAACAAATTGACGGGGAATTTTAATGCATTTTCAAATGACTGAAGATTTCTGCCCTGGGATGCTTCCGCACCACGCTCCCTCGAAGGTGGACAGCCTCCCGGAGTGGAAAATACTTGAATGGGGAATTTATAAGCATTACCGACTGACTGTAGATTCGCTGTTAGCAGATGTAACAAATGGACAGAAAATTCGAATGCATTTTCAAATGACTGCCCTATTGCTTCAACCCAGGGGCAAAAGGGGCTCGCGGGCTGCTTGCAGCCCGCGCACAACGCACCCTCGAAGGTCGACAGCATTCCAGAATAGAAAATTTATGAATTGGGAATTTATAAGCACTTCCGATTGACTGTGGAATCGCAGTTAGCAGAAAATTATAAATGGACTTGGAATTCTAACACATTTTCTAATGACTGCCCTATTGCTTCAACCCAGGGGCAAAAGGGGCTCGCGGGCTGCTTGCAGCCCGCGCACAACGCACCAGCTAGTTATAATATATAAAGCTACACTACCACTGACTCACTCACTGACATCGGGTTTCTCGGAAACTACGGGGAAAGTTGGGGGGATTTCGACGTGGACGTGTAGAGGTGCTCCCAGTGACCACCGGAAAAATATTGACATCTCCAACACCCTGGACAAGAGAGTGGACCCCTGGAGGTGCGCAAAAACGGTGATACCTGGAGGGGGGGTGTCTGAACAAAAAATGCTCGGAACTGGTGGCGATTACCAGAGGAGGTGGAAAAATGGGGATTTTCGCGAAAACAAGATGGCCGCCGTACTTTGCCAAAATCGCCGTTTATGAATCCTTACGTCTCAAATTTGGCACACGTGCTCTGTTCGAGCCGGCGAATCGATCGGTGCCCCGTTCGAGTGGCTCCGGGCCCCCGTTTCCGACTTCCATACAACGTAAAATCCAACGGCCCGCGGAAACGGTGCGAGTTGGGTGGGGGGTCCGGGAACTAAAAATGATCACCACCCTGGGACGCTACCAGGGAGCCATAGTGGGTCGCTCGATTTTGGAATTTTTCCATTTTTGGCGCAAATATAAAAACGTAAATTTAGACGAGGTGGCGCAACGGAGAAATACACCAATGATGCATTCGTACTCGCCCAGCTCCCAGGATATCCAGAAAAATACGAAATCTTAAACTTTCCCTCATCTCTCGAAGACGGTCAACGGCCCGCGCAAACGGTAGCAGCTACATCTGGGGTGCTCGAACTAAACTTGTAGTAGACCTCGAGCAATTACCACAGATAGTGAAAAAAATTCAAAATGGCGGAAAAAATGGCCGCCGCCATACAAATGCTAAAACGGCCATCGCTGGTCCGATCACTCTGAAACTTGGCACAGGGGCTTTAATCGAGCCTCACATTACGTTGGCATACTCATCATCGAGTTTCCATCGCTGGTTTCCGAGTTTCATACAACGCGAAATTCGACGGCTCTACGAAACGGCGCCAGATAGGTGGGGAGTGTAGAACTAAAAAATGATCAGGAAGATAGGGCGCTACCAGGGCAATGGAGAAATTTCAAATTGGACGCAATTTTTTTTTCAAAAATGGCCAATTTTTCAAAGCAAGATGGTGGCGCCGGTTACTTTACGATCGGTCTGAAAATTGACTTCTATGCTCTAATCGGCTAGATTTACAAAACTGCATACTCAGAATTTCTCTCCGACCCCCGGTTTCCATTTTCCATACATCACGAAATTCAATGGTTCTCTGAACTGGTGGCAGGTAGGTCGGGGTCGCCGAAGTAAAAAATGCTTCAAAACCTGGTCCGCTTCCAGGCATATAATATTTTTTTGTAAAAAGTGAAATTTTTTTTTTAGAAAATTTTGTATGGAAATTTCCATAGTAGGAAGGGTAATTGAATAGCAATGGCAAAAGACGGCGCCGCGGGCTGCTTGCTGCCCGCGCACCGCGCAACCTCGAAGGTCGACAGCTTCCCGGAGTAGAAAATATTTATTAACTTTTGAACTTCCACACGAGCCAAGCGAGCGAAGCGAGCGAGTCGCGGCAGCGGCCGGCGTAAATATTGAAAGAAGTAGCGAGGAGCGAAGCGACGAGCGAGTTAGGTTAACTTTTGAACTACCGCACTAGCCAAGCGAGCGAAGCGAGCAAGTCACGTCAGCGGCCGGCGTAAATATTCAAAGAAGTAGCGAGGAGCGAAGCGACGAGCGAGTTAGGTTACTTTTGAACTATCGCACTAGCCAAGCGAGCGAAGCGAGCAAGTCACGTCAGCGGCCGGCGTAAATATCCAAAGAAGTAGCGAGGAGCGAAGCGACGAGCGAGTTAGGTTACTTTTGAACTATCGCACTAGCCAAGCGAGCGAAGCGAGCAAGTCACGTCAGCGGCCGGCGTAAATATCCAAAGAAGTAGCGAGGAGCGAAGCGACGAGCGAGTTAGGTTAACTTTTGAACTACCGCACTAGCCAAGCGAGCGAAGCGAGCGAGTCGCGGCAGCGGCCGGCGTAAATATCATCATAGGTAGCGAAGAGAGAAGCGACGAGCATGTTAAGTAAACTCTTGAATAGAAGCGACTTTAGGGCGATTCCCACTCAAACAAAAAAAACTACGTAGGTTAAAAACTATTAAAACTACGTTAAAAAAAACCGACTTCACGGAAAAATAGGTTCTTATTTTTAGTGCCAAAAGCATAATGAATTTGATTTTAAACGAAGCTACTAAAAAGACTGAAGTTTTCAATATGTAATAATATACACATCTTCACACATTTATTGAGTGAATGAGCCAATCGTTCACGCTTTATAAGCATAGGACTTACACCAAGAGTAGTGTAGGTTTTGTATCGAATATACCCAATTTTTTGTGTTGCGAATAATGTAATTGAATTGCAAGTAGGTAGTTCTTGTATCGAAATAATCTTAGTTCTTGTATCAAAAAATAGCGTAGTTTAATAAGTATTTAGTGCTTGGCACCGACTTCAAACCTATATAGTGAATAACACAACTAAATAATATGTGGTAATTAATTATTTTGACGTGACAACGTCTTAAATTAGGTTGCGGCTGGGAGTCACTTATGAAAAAGTGTAACGCTCGGTAACGTTACGATGAGTCACCGAACGAGAGAGAGGCCCGCCGAATGCCTTGCGTCTCTCTCCCACTCAACTATGATCGTTGTCACGTAAAATCTTCGCCCGTAAAACCGACTTTACAGGCAACCATTTTTTTACTTTCCCGTTTTTGAAGTCGGTTTTTTTAAAGTAGTTATTTTTATAGTGTAACGATATGTAATTCGATACACCCTTTGACTGTAGTCCTATGGCTTTCACTTAGATATTTTTAGTGCCGAAAGCATAATGAATTTGATTTTAAACGACGCTACCTACTAAAAAGACTTGAAGTTTTCAATATGTCTTACACCTCTTCACACATTTATTAAAGTGAAACTTTTATTACATCGTCTCAAACTTTTTGGTCTGTGTAGCGCATGTCGCGTGACGGTCGGCTGCCGAGTAGGTATAAAGCAGTGTTCGGAACCGTTCGAACAGTTTCACTTTTACCGTGGTTTCATAAAACCACACAACATTTTTTGTCTTGAACAGTTTATTAAGAAAAGTCACCGCTATCGATTAGACACCTCAAAAAAATGAAATTCGGGGATCACGTTTCAAAAAATTAACCAATATTTGAATAAGTAATTTATAAGCCGTTTCGACTGACTGTAGAATCGCTGTTAGCAGATGTAACAAATGGACAGGAAATTCGAATGCATTTTCTAATGACTGAAGATTTCTGCCCTGGGATGTACCGCGAGCTGCTTGCAGCTCGCGCACCACGCACCCTCGAAGGTGGACAGCCCCCCGGAATAGAAAATATTTGAATGGGAAATTTATAAGCACTTCCGATTGACTGTGGAATCGCTGTTAGCAGATAATAACAAATTGATGGGGAATTTAAATGTATTTTCAAATCACTGAAGATTTCTGCCCTGGGATGCGCCGCGGGCTGCTTGCAGCCCGCGCACCAAGCACCTTCGAAGGTTGACAGCCTCCTGGAGTAAAAAATAGGTACTTGAATGGGGAATTTATAAGCATTACCGACTGACTGTAGAATCGCTGTTAGCAGATAATAACAAATTGATGGGGAATTTAAATGTATTTTCAAATCACTGAAGATTTCTGCCCTGGGATGCGCCGCGGGCTGCTTGCAGCCCGCGCACCAAGCACCTTCGAAGGTTGACAGCCTCCTGGAGTAAAAAATAGGTACTTGAATGGGGAATTTATAAGCATTACCGACTGACTGTAGAATCGCTGTTAGCAGATGTAACAAATGGACAGGAAATTCGAATGCATTTTCAAATGACTGCCCTATTGCTTCAACCCAGGGGCAAAAGGGGCTCGCGGGCTGCTTGCAGCCCGCGCACAACGCACCAGCTAGTTATAATATATAAAGCTACACTACCACTGACTCACTCACTGACATCGGGTTTCTCGGAAACTACGGGGAAAGTTGGGGGGATTTCGACGTGGACGTGTAGAGGTGCTCCCAGTGACCACCGGAAAAATATTGACATCTCCAACACCCTGGACAAGAGAGTGGACCCCTGGAGGTGCGCAAAAACGGTGGTACCTGGAGGGGGGGTGTCTGAACAAAAAATGCTCGGAACTGGTGGCGATTACCAGGGGGGGTGGAAAAATGGGGATTTTCGCGAAAACAAGATGGCCGCCGTACTTTGCCAAAATCGCCGTTTATGAATCCTTACGTCTCAAATTTGGCACACGTGCTCTGTTCGAACCGGCGAATCGATCGGTGCCCCGTTCGAGTGGCTCCGGGCCCCCGTTTCCGACTTCCATACAACGTAAAATCCAACGGCCCGCGGAAACGGTGCGAGTTGGGTGGGGGGTCCGGGAACTAAAAATGATCACCACCCTGGGACGCTACCAGGGAGCCATAGTGGGTCGCTCGATTTTGGAATTTTTCCATTTTTGGCGCAAACATAAAAAGGTGCCTATAGCCGAGGTGGTGCAATGGAGAAACACACCAATGACGCATTCATACTCGTCCAGCTCCCAGGATATCCAGAAAAATATGAAACCCTGAACTTTCTCACAGCCCGCGAAGACGGTCAACGGCCCGCGCAAACGGTAGCAGCTACATCTGGGGTGCTCGAACTAAACTTGGAGTAGACCTCGAGCAATTACCACAGAAAGTGAAAAAAATTCAAAATGGCGGAAAAATGGCCGCCGCCATACAAATTTCTAAAACGGCCATCGCTGGTCCGATCGCGCTGAAACTTGGCACAGGGGCTTTAATCGAGCCGCACATTAAGTTGGCATACTCATAATCGAGTTTCCACCGCTGGTTTCCGAGTTTCATACAACGCAAGATTCGACGGCTCTCCGAAACGGCGCAAGATAGCTTGGGGGTGTAGAACTAAAAAATGATCAGGAAGATGGGGCGCTACCAGGGCAATGGAGAAATTTCAAATTGGACGCAATTTTTTTTTTCAAAAATGGCCAATTTTTCAAAGCAAGATGGTGGCGCCTGTTACTTTACGATCGGTCTGAAAATTGACTTTTGTGCTCTAATCGGCCAGATTTACAAAACTGCATACTCATAATTTCTCTCCGACCCCCGGTTTCCATTTTTCATACATCACGATATTCGACGGCTCTCCGAAACGGCGCCAGATAGGTGGGGGGTGTAGAACTAAAAAATGATCAGGAAGACGGGGCGCTACCAGGGCAATGGAGAAATTTCAAATTGAACGCAATTTTTTTTTTCAAAAATGGCCGATTTTTCGAGGCAAGATGGTGGCGCCGGTTATTTCACGATCGGTCTGAAAATTGACTTTTGTGCTCTTATCGGCCATATTTACAAAACTGCATACTCAGAATCTCTCACCGACCCCTGGTTTCCATTTTCCATACATCACGAAATTCAACGGCTCTCTGAACCGGTGGCACTTAGGTCGGGGTCGCCGAAGTAAAAAATGCTTCAAAACCTGGTCCGCTTCCAGGCATATAATAATTTTTGGTAAAAAGCGAAATTTTTTTTTCGAAAATTTTGTATGGAAATTTCCATAGTAGGAAAGGTAATAGGAATAGCAACGGCAAATACGGCGCCGCGGGCTGCTTGCTGCCCGTGCACCGCGCAACTTCAAAGGTGAACAGCCTCCCGAAGTAGAAAATATTTGAATAAGTAATTTATAAGCAGTTTCAACTGATTGGGGAATCGCTGTTAGCAGATACTTAATAACAAATGGATGGGGAATTGTAATACATTTTCAAATGACTGAAGATTACTGCCCTGGGACGCGCCGCGGGCTGCTTGCTGCCCGCGCACCACGCAACTTCGGTGGAAGATGGCCTCCCGGAGTAGTAAAAAAAACTTGAATAGGGAATTTATATGCATTTCGGACTGACTGTGGAATCGCTTTTAGCAGATAGTAACAAAATATGGACAGGAAATTATAATGCATTTTCAAATGACTGAAGATTTGTAAATAGGTATTTATCTGTCTTTAATCCTCACGTTTATGGGACCATACTTCATAAGCTTTTATTATATGAATTTTAAAATAAAATTGGAGAAAAAGACGCCAATAAGTAGTTAGATATCTACAAAGGCTATTCAAATCCAATACGATACAGACACAATTCCAAATTTTGAACCAATTTGACCTTGGGAAGTTATAAACCGACTTCCTAAAAAAATTAGCCAATTAGGTAATTTGTTAGTTAATTTTTGATGATGATGATGATATCAATATAGACCTGCCTACCTAAATTGTTACTTACATCAAAAGTTTTAATGAAACTTGAAAACACTAGAATGTGATTTGTGAATAATTATAGGTATATATTTTTGTACTAGCTCTCCGCGCGCCAGCGTAGTTGAAGAATCCGCAAAGTTGTGAATAATAATATAGGTAACGAACCGAGATGAATAATTTCTATTGATGTTATTAAAACAAATTGTAAAAAATCGAGGTTAAACAACCATATTTTTATACAGATATTATTTATATTTTTATACACTAAGGTTTCCGTATAAGTATGAAACTTCAATATAAGACCTTGCCAAGATTGCTAATCTACGGTTTTTATTATTTTTGTTGTTGAAGCGACATCGACATCATGATCTCTGAAATTTTCAAATGTAGGTATCAAGGTTCATGAGATACAGCCTGGTGGCAGATGGACAAACAGTCAGCCAGTCAGTAATAGGGTCCCCTTTTTACCCTTTGGGTACAGATTCTTAAGAATAGAACATTTTTATTTTTAATTATAAATTTTTAAATCATTAATATTCAAGATCTATAGAATAAGTGTGGAACCTATACTATCACATTAAACATGTATAGTAATAAGTATTTATCTATTAATAATTATTTAAACTGATTTTTTATTCCATTTAGCTTTCACCAATGTTGTGATAAAAATTAAGTGTGAATAAAATGTACCTACCCACCCTCTTCAAATATTTATATGATTTCAAATCAAATTGGAATAATAAAAATTAATAATCAACAAGCATTCAATGAGAATTTTAGAAATCAATACAGTTTACTTTAACATACATGCTATATGCAAAGTTATCTAACATTAAAATAAAGGTATTTTAAAAAATTATATGAAAGCAATTTAAATTATTTGTTTCTACTCTATGAATATTATTACTAAGAGACACTAGATTAATAAGAAAATGAAACACATTAAAAAGTTTTCATTATAATATATTTAGGTACACTGAAAACATAATATCCCAACCATGATAACGATTTATTTAATTTAATTATAAACATAACTTGGTGTAGTTAATTATAAACATAACTTGGTGGTATGGATAGGTACCATCTTTAAATTAACATTTTAATGATACAGTAACTTTTATTTCATACTGTATTTCCGCCCGCGGCTTCGCCCGCGTTTTCAGAGAAAAACCCGTTCCCGTAGGATTTCCGGGATAAAACCTATCCTATGTCCTTTCTCGGGTATCAAAATATATCTATACCAAATTTCATGCTAATTGGTTCAGTAGTTCAGGCGTGATTGAGTAACAGACAGACAGACAGAGTTACTTTCGCATTAATTATAATATTAGTATGGATTTTTGTCAAGACTTCTGCAGGGATCCTGAGTTACATTGTTCTTGAAAGATATTTTTTGGATAGATATATTAAATTTATGATGTTTGGTGAATTAAAATTGATAAAGAGTATGGCCAAATTATTATACTCGGTTCCTTTTTTCTTATAGCAAACAATGTTGTTTAAAATGTAGACGGCTTTCACTTATTAGGTATATTCTGTATATTATAGTAAATAAGAAGTATAAAATGTACAGTAGCAATAGCTATCAAGTTTTCAGAGATATCATGGTTATTCAAATTGAAATTTATACACTTTATTACTATTTTTCATCTATAATATAATACCATCAATGGGTCAATCAGTCTGAGTTATTCAATATTAATAATACTAATAACTTTCTGGAATCTTAGACAGACACCTCAAATAAATGAAATTCGGGATCACGTTTCAAAAATTTAGCAAATTTATAAGCAGTTTCGACTGACTGTAGAATCGCTGTTAGCAGATGTAACAAATGGACAGGAAATTCGAATGCATTTTCAAATGACTGAAGATTTATGTCCTGGGATGAGCCGCGAGCTGCTTGCAGCTCGCGCACCACGCACCCTCGAAGGTGGACAGCCTCCCGGAATAGAAAATATTTGAATGGGAAATTTATAAGCACTTCCGATTGTCTGTGGAATCGCTGTTAGCAGATACTTAATAACAAATTGACGGGGAATTTTAATACATAATGAATTTGATTTTAATCGACGCTACTAAAAAGACTGAAGTTTTGAATATGTTTTATACATCTTCACACATATTAAACTGAATTTGCAAGAGTGATATTACAGTTAATCTGTTATTGTTAAGAAGTTATTTAAAGTTTATATTTCTATGTTAATTTATGTATGTTATTTTAATTTAGTATTTAAGTAAGTTTAAGTAAACTTTACTAAAGTTTATTTTGTTTTATAAAAATGTATCTCTGTCGCATTGGGCATTGTCCTGTAATGGCATGTGATATTTTTTAAATAAATAAATAAATATTTTATTGAGTGAATAAGCCAATCGTTCACGCTTTATAAGCGTAGGACTTACACCAAGAGTAGTGTAGTTTTTCTATCGAAAATAGCGTATTTTTGTATTGCGAATAATGTACTTAATTCTTTAATAATTGCAAGTAGGGTAGTTCTTGTATCGCAAGTGGCGTTTTTCTTGTATTAAAAAAAATTAGCGTATTTTATGTATCGAAAGTAGCGTCGTTCTTCTATTGAAATGCGTAATTCTTGTATTGAAACGCGTAATTCTTGTATTGAAACGCGTAATTCTTGAATTAAATTGCGTAATTCTTATATCGAAAGAAGCGTAGTTTTTGTATTATTAAAAAAACGTAGTTTTCGTATCAAAAAGTAGCGTAGTTTAATACTTAGTGCTTAAACCTATTTAGTTAATAGCACAACTAAATATTATGTAGTAATTAAGTATACCAAATCTTTAAAATTTTTTACTTTTCTGATTTTGAAGTCGGTTTTTTTAAAGTAGTTATTTTTATTTAATACTTTTTAGTGTATTTTTCATCACAAATGAATGATTTTGTATCATTGACTGTAGATTGTAGAATCACTGTTATCATATAGTAACAAATGGACAGGAAATTCGAATGCATTTTCAATTGACTGATGATTTCTGCCCTGGGATGAGACACACCACGCACCTTCGAAAGTGGACAGCCCCCCGGAGTAGAAAATATTTGAATGGGGAATTTAGAAGCACTTCCGATTGACTGTGGAATTGCTGTTAGCAGAAAATTACAAATGAACTTGGAATTCTAACACATTTTCTAATGACTGCCCTATTGCTTCAACCCAGGGGCAAAAGGGGCTCGCGGGCTGCTTGCAGCCCGCGCACAACGCACCAGCTAGTTATAATATATAAAGCTACACTACCACTGACTCACTCACTGACATCGCTTTTCTCGGAAACTACGCGGAAAGTGGGGGGGATAACGACGTGATCGTGTAGAGGTGCGCCGTGTGACCAGAGGAAAAATATGGCGATCTCGATCACCTTCGAAAACCGAGTGGACCCCTGGAGGTGCGCAAAAACGGTGATACCTGGAGGGGGGGTGTCTGAACAAAAAATGCTCGGAACTGGTGGCGATTACCAGAGGAGGTGGAAAAATGGGGATTTTCGCGAAAACAAGATGGCCGCCGTACTTTGCCAAAATCGCCGTTTATGAATCCTTACGTCTCAAATTTGGC
Source organism: Colias behrii (assembly GCA_029959065.1). Classification (NCBI taxonomy): domain Eukaryota; kingdom Metazoa; phylum Arthropoda; class Insecta; order Lepidoptera; family Pieridae; genus Colias; species Colias behrii. The sequence continues at coordinate 267,784 of JARWMC010000034.1, forward strand.
ACACGTGCTCTGTTCGAGCCGGCGAATCGATCGGTGCCCCGTTCGAGTGGCTCCGGGCCCCCGTTTCCGACTTCCATACAACGTAAAATCCAACGGCCCGCGGAAACGGTGCGAGTTGGGTGGGGGGTCCGGGAACTAAAAATGATCACCACCCTGGGACGCTACCAGGGAGCCATAGTGGGTCGCTCGATTTTGGAATTTTTCCATTTTTGGCGCAAACATAAAAAGGTGCCTATAGCCGAGGTGGTGCAATGGAGAAACACACCAATGACGCATTCATACTCGCCCAGCTCCCAGGATATCCAGAAAAATATGAAACCCTGAACTTTCTCACAGCCCGCGAAGACGGTCAACGGCCCGCGCAAACGGTAGCAGCTACATCTGGGGTGCTCGAACTAAACTTGGAGTAGACCTCGAGCAATTACCACAGAAAGTGAAAAAAATTCAAAATGGCGGAAAAATGGCCGCCGCCATACAAATTTCTAAAACGGCCATCGCTGGTCCGATCGCGCTGAAACTTGGCACAGGGGCTTTAATCGAGCCGCATATTAAGTTGGCATACTCATAATCGAGTTTCCACCGCTGGTTTCCGAGTTTCATACAACGCAAAATTCGACGGCTCTCCGAAACGGCGCAAGATAGCTTGGGGGTGTAGAACTAAAAAATGATCAAGAAGATGGGGTGCTACCAGGGCAATCGAGAAATTTCAAATTGGACGCAATTTTTTTTTTCAAAAATGGCCAATTTTTCAAAGCAAGATGGTGGCGCCGGTTATTTCACGATCGGTCTGAAAATTGACTTTTGTGCTCTTATCGGCCATATTTACAAAACTGTATACTCAGAATTTCTCTCCGACCCCCGGTTTCCATTTTCCATACATCACGATATTCGACGGCTCTCCGAAACGGCGCCAGATAGGTGGGGGGTGTAGAACTAAAAAATGATCAGGAAGATGGGGCGCTACCAGGGCAATGGAGAAATTTTAAATTGAACGCAATTTTTTTTTTTCAAAAATGGCCGATTTTTCGAGGCAAGATGGTGGCGCCGGTTATTTCACGATCGGTCTGAAAATTGACTTTTGTGCTTTTGTCGGCCATATTTACAAAACTGCATACTCAGAATCTCTCTCCGACCCCTGGTTTCCATTTTCCATACATCACGAAATTCAACGGCTCTCTGAACCGGTGGCACTTAGGTCGGGGTCGCCGAAGTAAAAAATGCTTCAAAACCTGGTCCGCTTCCAGGCACATAAAAATTTTTGGTAAAAAGCGAAATTTTTTTTTTTGAAAATTTTGTATGGACATTTCCATAGTATGAAGGGATATTGAATAGCAACGGCAAAAGACGGCGCCGCGGGCTGCTTGCTGCCTGCGCACGGCGCAACCGCGAAGGTCGACAGCCTCCAGGAGTAGAAAATATTTGAATGGGGTATTTATAAACATTTCCGACTGACTGTTGAATCGCTGCTACCAGATAGTAACAAATGGACAAGAAATTCGAATGCATTTTCAAATGACTGAAGATTGCTGACCTGG